>JAUZNJ010028764.1:22884-41342 GCA_034780135.1 Jordanella pulchra | reverse complement strand
GGAATCGATAAGAGAATCGATAAGGAATCGAATCGTTTCAAAGAATCGATGAGGGAATCGGAATCGTGAAAATCTTATCAATTCCCAACCCTAGTAATCATTGAGGGCTTACACAATTTAGCTGAATAATTCATGGTAGGTTGATACCAAAATCTCCTCAGAGTACAGCAGAAGCACCACAAACAGTCAATGATTCCTTTTCTTATTAAACACTGTATAAACATCCACCTACTTCCAGTACCAATGTAGTTTTGGACTGGTGACAAAATATTTGAATATTAGACTCCATGTTTCCACACTAAATCTCTCAACTTTAAGATTTGATGTAGAGTTTGTTCAAATGAACCGACAGGCACTTAGCCAAAGACAAACAGACAACTCACTATCAAAATTTTCTCTGCAGGATCAAATTTATTGTGTAGAAAAAATAAACAACTGTCCCTCCAACTGGACCTAATTGTTTTTTACAGCAAAAGCAGAAATAGAAAATGTAGCAGTTTGCAAAAAGAGATGTGTTGCCCTAATAGGATAGCTAAATTTACCAGGCCTTTCTATAAGTTATAGAAAACAACTTTTTACTTAAAATAGGACAAGAAAATAAAAGCAATTTGTTGCAAGTTGTTCAAGGAAAATATGACAAATTTGGACTCTATACCTCTTTTTTCAACAAATTTTTAAATAGAAAAATAAGGTTCTTCATTCTAACCTGAGCCGTCAAGTTAAGGGAAAAAAATTCAACAGGTGAGGACCAATAGGATTCCTTTCTGTGATCTTTGACCAGTTTTCATGCACCTCTACATACTTAGCTAAGAAACACTTACCGTCTTCCCCGAGTATTTAGCTCAAGTGGGGCTTAAGTTTTCAATTTCAGCAACCTTTTGTAGCTTTCTAAGTGTACTAAGATGCTCTTCAAGGAAGCTGTGTACCACAGAGAAGACAGTTGGAGCTCACTATGAAGGTTTGTTATTGAGCACTTTAAAGTGCTTTATCAGAATAATAATAATAAAAAAAAGATTTACATGTTTACAGCTCCTACTATGCATCATCTGCACTTCCTTTCTCATCTGTTTCTGTTCTTTTAAAAAAACGGCAATCAGTTTCTGGTGGGATATTACTGAAAGACACCGTGTATGACTTAGACAACAGTAAACATGTACTGACTGAGGGGTCTTTCTGTAATTTCGTTACTCTCTGCTGTGTCAAAGAGCCTAACACCTATGTCATTTTGACTGCACTGTGACACACTAGGTAATAAGTGACTCACTATGAATGTAAAGGTTTGCTTAAAAGGGTAAACTAGGGCAGCTGCTATGTTGCAGGCAAATATCACCACAAACTGACCTTAAGACTTTGAACTGACAGGTTTGCATCAAATAAATATTGCTCTTATTGGGATTTTTTTTTACCTTAATTTTACCTTTCAATTTAAGTGTTTTGCCCACTCTGGTCTTTTAGTAGCTTAAAACAAAACCTGAACCAAAAAGGAGGAGTATCCTAACTCGATCCAAATAATAACATTACTAATGTGAGGAATTATGAATAACTGTTTTTGGTTTTCTTTTTTTGCCAAATAAACAGGTATACTGAGTAGAATTTATGTACACTTCTCTTTTGGATGATATGCATCAAACATGGCCATCATAATGGGATTAGAAACATTGCATGGTTAAACCAAACATGAACTCTACAGGACTGACTGGATGACTATCTGAGTAACGGTCAGTTGAGAGTCCTTTGTCAGAGCCAGCTACTTGCAAGGCGACACGAGCCACTGAGTGATGAAATCTGATGGTAAACTCCATACAATTTTGATGATGTTCGGATTTCATACTTGTTGTCTGCAGATTTTCAGACCTGGCAGGGAAAGCTCATAACGTGCAATCAAATGCAATCAAAATGGCAAACTCCAGGCAGGCAGTCTCCCACAGGTCTGCCGTAGTGGGGTCTAATTAAAGCTCCCACCCCCAAGGTATTCTTCTCCACTTCAGCTGTGGAGTACTGCTGAGGGGAAACAAACCACACCAGTGCAAAGATAAACACATTCATGAAGTCAAACAGACTTATGGAACTTTTAGATAAACGACAAGAGAAATGGGTAAAAAAAATAAAGTTCTCTTGGATAATAAAACTGCCTGACACTGTATCATTCAGATAGCCAGGCATGGTGCTCACTCAGATATTCTTCTTAAGGAGAGAAAAGAAAAAAACTGAAATGTTGGATTTTTGAACGAGTGCTTTAGGGAATTTGGGTCTAAATCACAGAAAAGGTTGCAGATGAGTGCGAGCAAAACGTGCCATTTATTTTGCTGTGCTTTCCCGCTTGCCATGAAACCAAGCTATTCTTCAGCATGAAGGGAAATTGGCATCCTGCCTTAAAATGTCCCCCACAATCAGAACTTAGTGAGCACAAGGATCACTTTCCTGTTAGTTTTAAAGCTTTTTGCCATTCCCATCCCCCTACGATTGGACCGGCAGTGACGGGAGTATTAGTCTTTCAAAGTTCAATCAGTCATTTCAACAACTTCCCAGTGACAGGCCAAAGAGAACAACACGGCCACAAATCAAAGGTGAGCTGAGAGGCGCCTCTTACGAGAGCACCGCCGAGGAGATGTATTGCTGCTGGCTTTGAAATGCAAAGGAGGAGAGGGATGTGTTTACATGATGACATTGTGTTTATCCATCAAAAGCTGAATGTTGGAGAGAGGCGGTGCTGCAGTGTTGTTTGCAGATGGCGGATGACGGAGCACTCGGCAGAGCCTGGGTGGCACGCCAATCTAACAGCCGTGTCCCGCCGGTGATGGAGGGCAACCCAGTGCCACATCTTTCTCCAGCCCGCAACCCAGCATTCCTTCACACACAAATACACACACATACACAACCAAAATGACCCTATTCGAGATGGATAATCTCCTCTGACACCATTTTCATATCATGCTTTGGTTATGTAATGAACACTGCAGACTCAAGAACAAAAAACAGTTTTAGCAACTTTTGCATTTGAAATTCAACTACGTATAGCCATTTCCTCACCTTTCAGGGCTAATCTAAAGTAAGCAATAAACCCTCAAAAGCCCATCTTGCCCTGCCAATGCTGCAGACATTATCAAGTAAAAGCCTTTTATTTCAACACACATACAGTTTGCATGTAGAATAAAAGGTTCTACACCATTTACTTGAAATGTATGGCAGATGAAGTGGTTTGGGTACATCAACAATTTAGAGTTGGCTACTTTTATTAGGGACCCTTTAAGAATATCTTAGCCTTAATATAATTCTATCTTTTCTTTCCAGTCATAAAATCTCACAAAAAAACCCTGTTGGAAAACCATCCATCTTCTCCCGCTTTATCTGTCAGGGTCACGGTTGGGCTGGTGCCTATCTCCAGCAGACTATGGGCGTAAGGCAGGGTACACCCAGGACAGGACGCCAGACTGCCGGAGCACGCAGAGAACATGCAAACTCCATGCAGAAAGACCCCAGGCCGGGACCAAACCCAGAACCTTCTCGCTTCAAGGCAACAGCTCTAACCACTGCCCCGCCGTACAGGCCCTGTTGGAAAACCCTCATATCAATTTAATCAATGAAGAAAAAGCAATGATAATTGTTTCTTTAATACTGATAAAATAAAATATATCACATACATATTTTAGCTTTAGTTAATAAATGTGTAATTTTTTAAAAATTAAATCCACACCTTTCTATCTGCTTGTGGTGAACATCTTGTACTCTTCCATCTTATCCATTTGTAAATAGTGGTTTGCTGGAGTCTCAAAGCTTTTGAAATATCTTTTTAACCCTTTCAGACTGATTTTAGGGACTTCATTTCTTGTCTGTTAAGAATCTAAGATAAAGAAACTGATTTAAAAAACTTGTTCTTTAATTAGCTCAAAATTAAAAAAAAAATTCATTTATTTTCAAGCATGTCATACTTTTCTGAAAGTGGCAAAAAAAAGAAAAAGAACTGCAGTATCAACAACTGATCAATTGAAGGGCTCTAATTTGCACGAGCCTTTACAGTTGCAGAAAAGCCTAGAAAATATTTTGTTCACCAGCTTTAAAACTGAGCAGACTCTATGGACAGAGAGAAAAGGTCTTTGAATATAGTCTAACTGTTTTTCTTCTTTTTTTTTTATATAAAAAAAATATTTTTGTGTCTAAGCGTATACCCTCCTCTGTGCTGCCATGTTTATATTGATCCAGGTATAGTCTCAGCACATTTTCCTTCCATCGAAGCTATATTTCAATGTCTTAAACCATAATCCTGCAACATGGTTGGACAACCCATTTCGCATTAATCTCTCACAGTGGAAGTGGAAGCAATAAAAGACAGATGTTGTGTTTGTAAATGCAAAAATATAGTGAGAATTCAGCGAGCAGGCAAGGTTAATGCAATGTGGTTGTGGTCACAAATTGGGAGACAAGGTGTAAGGGTGATGCACCACATCAGATTCAACAAAATTTTTAACTTCAGTAAATGATCGGAAATGAGTCTCGTAAACCTGATGCTGTCATGATCCGGTGTTCTTTGTCATTCTGTTGTGGGTTTTGCTCTCCTGTGCACCTTTCCTATTCCATCACCAGATGGCGCCAGGTCCTGTTGGAGTGTGGTGTGGCTCTCAGCGGCACAGGTGTTCCCATTCAGCCTCATCAACCTCTCTGCACTTAAGGAGCTGCTGCCCAGTCATCGGAGCAGAGTGTTTGCCAGCTTTTGGTACCACAGAGCCTCCAGAGTTAAACCTCCTAGTATCTCCTCGTTGACTTGTTCCTACAAGTAACTTGTTTCTTTGTGCTTTACTCGTTGCCTTCAGGTGCTCATCTGGAAGTTTGGATTGCCGTCTGCTCCTGGCTTCCTTCCTGAGCAAACCTTCCCTTGTGACGCCATGGTGTTTACCCACTGGATGCCCGAAATCTCAATCTTTCTTATCCATTGTTCTCCTGGATTTCCTACGCCCACGACTGGCAGCTCAACTGCTCCTGTAGTCTCTGACCACCTTGAGCCAACCTGTCCGTTTCCCATTGCACTCCTCCGCTGCTCCTGGACCCACACAGGAAACAAAGACCCCGGATAACAAAACCTACCTTCAAAACCAGGAACCCTTCTCCAAACAGTAACAACCAATCTTACTACCCTCTGCTTTTCAGTTTTCCAACTGGCCTTGACCTTATCAGTCTGCTCTCTCTCCCTGTGTCTGACTCAGCTGGTGTTACCTCCCTGGACCTGGCTCTCGCCTCACTCCTCAGAACATTTCTTAAAAAAACATCTTAAATCTGATTAAGCTCTTTTGTCTTGGTGTTCTGCACGTGGGCTCCGCAGTTAAAAAACCCAAACATGACAGAGGCAGTCCACCTGTTCATAAGTGAGCGTACATTCCCGAGAAATGTACATCTGCATAATTTGTGTCGCAATCATTCCATAAAAGGCAACAACTTCCCACGCCTGCTCATTCACAGAAATGGCAATGAAGATGAGGAAGAGAGACTTTACCAGTTTGAAGATTGAGGTTCTGCTGACTGAGAACTGAGCAGCAAAATTAAAAGACCAGTAAAAAACAAGCTGTGAAATAAATCACAAGAGCTCTAAAGCCATGGTTGCAGATGAAAGAGTAAATGACCAATCAAAAACCCCCTTACCACCAGCAACACCCCACAGGTGCTTTCTGTGGGCCATCCAGTAGAGATTAGAGCCACCTTTGTTTATTTTTTTGTTTTTGTTTTTTTTTTTTGGCCTTTTTTTCCTCTCCTTTAATTCTTTAGTTACACCTTCAGTATATTTTTTCCCAGTGCTCCCAAGCATCAGTTAGAACTGAAAAAGCCTCTTGTCTACAACAAAACTTAATATCCAGTTGCCTAAACTGAACTTTCCAAGCTTGACCATAACCTGGATGACTGAGAACCTTCAAAGATATGTTACCACACTGTGGTTGCAGTATTACAGAAGTAAAAATAAAATTATAATAAAAATCATTTGACCTGAAAACTGTCAATGAAAACTACTGATTGAAGCAAGAGGTGTAACATATGATGTAAATGCTTAATATGAGTTTGCCATCAACTAACACATCACGTCATCCTGACAGATCTTTTAATATGCATGCACCTGGACTGAACATCTCCAGACCATGTCAGTTATCCTATCATCTCACTCTCCATTGCTCTCATGGAAAAATATTAACGCAGAAACTCTAATTTGATGAATTCAGACAGTGTCAGGGTCCTGGGTTTTGTGTTTTTCTTTGTTTTTTTTTTTCTTTTTATTCTTGGTCACTAGATGGAGCAAGCAGCTGTGGTTGAAGGGGTATTATTCAAAAGGCTGAAACCAATTATCTAATCCGAGGGTGTTTATAAAGAGCTGGCTGTCTTTGCATCAGTGCCTGAGTGTTGCCTCCCATGGTATTCAGTGCCCACCAGCGTAAGCCTAAGATTTTCTTAGTTGACCTAGAACCCATGTTAATTCCTTGTTGTCATTTCTTCTCTCAAGGTCTGTTGTCCTCCAAGACAACCTTGAGAGGTTCAAGTGGAGATTTGCTTGGAGATGTTCCTGTGTTTTTGAGACGCCATGGGTGATACCCACTGGTTGCCACACCCATTCCCATTTCCTTCAGCAGATCTACTAATGCTGACAATCTAAACAACCAGCAGTTACTAGCTCTTCAAGTCGCCTTTAGGTACGGTCAGCTGGCTCGCCCTCAGTCACAGCGCAGCTCTGGACTATTATCTGACAAGTTCCTTCAAGTGGCTCCTTGGAGTCAAAACTCCCCTGGATGTCTGAACTCACTCTTTGTGGATACCCTGACAGAATTACTCTCCCTGCATCATCTATCACTTCAATCAAAGTAAGATTGTTTCCATTTTTCCTCCAAATATCCAAATTCCCGAACTACCTAAACTCCCCATCTCTATCTATGCTGTCCTTTTAGAGAGACGATCCCCAGAATCTCCACTTCCTGTTTAAAGCCGATCCTCGGATCTTCTATTAGATCTTTCAATAAACCTTTTATCTTACTTTTGTCTCCTGTGGTGTTTTGTATGTGGGCTAGACTTCTAGTATCCAAACATGACAGACAGACCCAAACCCAAACATTCCACATTTTACCGTATTTAATAACAAAACCAAGGAGCTGTTATGGAGTGAAATGATTCAAGTGTTACCGATACAAGAGTGTCAAGCAGCATGTCACTGATTTTCAGTCTGAACTTTATATTTATTTTCTGTTCCAGATGTTATTTCAATAGTAGCTTCATCTCACATAGAGAAAAATGTTGAATGTGACATTTTCTCCTAAATCATTCGTAGAAACCCTTTTTGCATGAGACCCATTCTATCTGTATGCTCCAAGCTTTGGAAATGTTATAGAAGAAGATTAGTTTTTGCCCAATCAATGTAGGATATTATGATACATAGAGAAGTGCTGATCACTATCCCTTTTTTGAATACTTGGTTAAGGAAAAATGTTGGATTCGTTATGTTTAACCACAGTGAAAGCTGAATTTATTTTCTTTTTGCACACATTTTTACTAGGTACTGGTTTGTTGAGCCCTTAGTGTGACACAAAGAGACAATCTCCTGGTTTTCAAACAAATCCCAAAGCTGAACCTGCCTTTCTCTGAGTTCTTAGGTAGTCACATATATGGTGAGAGAGAAGGCTGAATGTTAGAATCCCCGTACTGTCATTCTCAAAGCTTCCAGTGACACCTCTGTGAGTCTGGAGATTACAGAAAAGGCCAGTAAAATATCAGAGGGTTTACTGTCTAATAATGAACACCATGCCTGAGATTGATATCAGAGCAGGTGGAAGAGGAAGAAACATGCAAATATAACCTTGAAGCTCTGAAGCTGGAATTTTGGTTGTTATTAGTTCAGTTGATTAAAATAATGAAAAGAAGCAAAATAAGCTTGAATAATGACAATGATCGTAATCATTTTTTTTTTTTTACTTAAATGAAAACAATCTGAATTTATGTCAAATTTTAAACCCGGATGTAAGACATTTAACAGCATCAAGAACAATACATAATGCTTAAACTAGAAAGAAATCAAGTTAGCAAAAACAACTTTAATTCTATGAAACATTTGAAATATTTCAGAATGGTTATCATTCATTATTTTATATGTAAGCTCACATAATTGAAAGAAACGCTAGACTTGGGGCTTTATTTTCTCTGCTTACTAATAGCTTTAAAGACAACACTGATCTTTAAAGTAAGACCTGACATAGAAAGTATCTCCTGGTGGGAAGGAGCCACGATAGGAATCTATGGAACCTTCAGAAGCAAACTTTTGGCCGTGATACAGATTATTTCAACATTATCCTTTGACTCGTCTCAAAATCTGTTTTTATGAATAAGATTTTTATCTCAATCTTCCCAACTATCTGTTTGGTATTGGAGCCTCTAGCCACTTCTTTGGATAGAACAATGCAGCACAAATGTTTTTGACGACACTGACCAACATCAATAAGAAAAAAATTAAAATTCAAAGGGTGGAGCCAAATGCAAATTAGATCTATAAAACAAAGGTAAGAGGATGAGTAGAAGATGAACAGGGAGGAAAGTCTGGGGAGTTGAGATACAAACAGTAATTAATTTTGATGTCTCAATAACTGGAATCTGTTTATAAAAATAATTAAAACATTTCTGCCAACTCATACAGTGTATATAGCTACAGTTCTGGTTCTGCAGTTAAAATGGGCAACAAGTATGGATTTGGTTAGTGTTCTATTTACAAGGTTTTTACATGGATTTTCAGTTCTTTTAGAATAGGTAGAATGCATGGCTAACTGAGCACTATATGTACTTATCACTTACATTTTAAACTCGCTTATGTTCCTTTACAGGTAAAACAGGTAATAAAAATCAGACAACTTATTTTAAAGTTCTGGCAACTGGAACTCAGTCCGCTCAGAGAGAAAACTATATGAATCTACAAAGACTTTTAGATAAAAAAAAAAAACTACTAATGAAAAAGATCTATTTCCAGTCCTGACTTTACCAAAACTGAGAAGGTAACAAGTTGGTTAATGAAAGTGATTTACTTCAATTTGTTCAAAGTATTCTTTCATTTGAGTTTTGGGAAACAATGTCCCAGAGTTACTGTATGTTCGGGTTATGTCCGTCCTTCAGCCTTATAGAGATAAAGTTAGTAGCTTTAGGATAAAAAAACAAAACAAAACAAAAAAAACATTCATTCATAAAACACACACATATCTGTCACATGACAAGTGTATGGCTAATACTGTATAAACACTCCTCATAAGACGAAGCAGCCAACCTTGAGGGAAAAAGTGACAAGTTACAACAACTCGTGTTGCTGACACCAACTTCAGTACAGCCGGTTTTTACAGCCTGATAACAAGCTAATATATGATGTGATGCTTGTTAAGGAAACTCCTACATCAGAAGGGACCTTCCCCTGAAGGCTTTAATGCAGCGTGTAAATACGAAGACATGTACGCAGCTGTAATGTGAAGAAAAATTGGAAAACTCCTCAGCTCTCCCACAGAGCATCAGCTAACTGGGTGTAAAAGGGAGTGAAGGAGCATTCACCTGATTAGGCCTGCTGTTCCCTACTAATCGGAGACATTATTGACAAAATGGCTTATGGAGGCAAAACTGAACACCATTAACAGTTATATATTCTTAAAATTCAGAGAATTATGGATGACAGATAGTTCAATATATCACATATATCTTATGTAAATATAAACAACTTTAACTTCAATTTTTTTAAGACAGCTTTATGCTAAAACTAACTTGTTAGACTGAAATGTTTGAAAGTCTGTAGTTGTTTTTATCATATTCTGTTCAGTAGCCTTAAAATTACAGTGACAAAATTTGTCCAATTGGACAATTTAAAAAAAAAAAACAAAAAAACTTCCTTCTTATCTCTGACCAAACAATAAGCATTAAGATAAGTTCAAAACCTCTCTTCATTATTCAAGATATTTGCTTAGACAGGGTTATCACTCGTAGTCATCAATGATAACAGCAGGCAGAATGAGTCGACAGTGTAACAGGTGTTTAAGATCCAACATACAAACATTCGCTTTGCTTAGAAAACTTTTGTAAATGCATAAGACAAGCAGACCAACTTCAAATGTACATAAAATATAACAGGACACAAACTTCCACAGCATCCAGAGGATCTCCATAGCCTTTGCATATGACACGCGCACCCACACACACACACACACACACACACACACACACACACACACCTATGGCCAACATGCCATTTGTGCAATCAGCCGTCAGCATGGTGTCACTACACCTACACACCTGACCATCCACTCAGGAGGAAGCCCCGCCAACCCACTCACCCACTCTTCGTTTCACTCTGGGTTCAGACAGCTCTTAACCTTAGCAACATCCTGAACAACAATGCAAATCAGTTTGATGTTTCCGGCATGGGCGATTCCTCAATAAACATGTCTTCTAATAAAATGACAAGCAAACTGATCCTAATCCATCAACATAAATAAGACGGGCATCAATAAAAATTAAAGCAGACCTGAATGTCGTGTGTAATCCTTTAATGCTCTACAGAACCTGCCAAAGGCCAGACGCTTTTGTCTTGGAGATGAGAGAGAAAAAAAAAAAAAAAAACACAGTGAAGACATTTTTTCTGAAGGACATTTGCAACTCATTGCAGCAGGAAGATAATGAAGAAAGGCAGCTGGCGGTGCGTATGAATACTTGGCCCTGCAGGTGGCTGCTGCGAACAAGTGTGAGCGTTTCTGAAATGATAATGAAACAGTTTGACCGTGGAGGTTTGCATGACCAGTTCTGAAAGTAGAATACCACAGTGTTGGACAAAGGGACAAGCAAGGCACCTACATTTGGGGTTTAAGGAAAAACAAACCCTGCGTAGCTTTGAGGAGGAAAAATGGTTTGGGAGGCAGGGAGTTTGGGAGAGATCGTATCAGAGGGATAACTGTGGTTTAAAAAAGATCAAGCACTCTGTCGCTAGATCAGCGCATGTGTCGGGGGGGGGGTCAGAGGGGTCAGCAAAGAACATTATTTCAATCTGTTTTTCACCTGCTTTTCCAAGCCAAAGAGCTGATGTACATTCCAAGCTGCCTTTGGAAATGAAACAAAAAAATATACAAAGAGAGCCTGGCCAAGAAGTAGTCATACTTCATTTGAGCCACAACATGTTAAGCCAATAGTGTTATGTGACCTTTTCTGTGTCAGCCTGTTAGATACACTAGTTCTCACAAACATCTCTCACTTAGTTTTGTGGCTATTTCCTTTTTCTATAACAGTCAAAACTGTACGCAAAGATATCTGTGTGAAAGAATATCATATTACTCCTTGATAGAACAACAAGAAAAAAAAAACATTTCAATCTAGATCTGCCAGATTTATGAGTAATAATAATTATTTATTTTATCTTTATTTATTTTAGTTGATTTGGGTTCTGTTTCATATAATCCAACTCACTAACTAAACTACGATGAAATCTGATTGTTTCTCTGACCACAGAAGTAAAACAACACTACTTCCAAGTCTAATTAAGTGGAATTGAGCTGTAGTGCACAACGCTCAGGACATACATTTTGTAGGGATACCCTCCTTCTGTTGGAGAAGAATCTTCAACAGTTGGTGGATGGGGCATCAAAACTAGGAAGTGAAAATTAACTTGAAAAATTCTAGGAGAGTTTAAAGGTTAGAACTAGTTTCAGTTGATTCACGGTGCCCAATCCTATCAAGGAATGGTGCAAATCAAGCATAGGTTGCTGCCAGTCCAGGAGAAAGAATTGTATAAAAATACATATATTTTAATACAAGTTGTATAAAAATATGTAAATAAATGTATAAAAATATATATTTGATATTTCAAAAGTTAAACCAGATCATGGTGTTGCCACAATCTGTTTACCTATGGGCATGAAAATCCTTTTGTTAGGTTTTATCACACCATCATACATTCTCCAACAAGGTTTTTAGAGATTCTAGCCAGCATTGATGTTTTCTGCCTAAGAATAGTGTTTAGTTTAGTTGGTGTCCCTTTACTACTTGCTGGGAATGCATGCAGCTTATCTAGTGTTAAAAAGAAATCCTTTTCCTAATGTTCCAATTGTCACCAGAGTTCTGGTGCTATTGATTTTTTTGTTTTATTTTTTAATTGTACCACAAACTGACAGAAAATGTGCAGTCTTCTGTTTTGTTACATTTGTAAAGGGAGATAATTTACATCATTTGTAACATTTGGACATTATTTCAGGTCCACCAACCAAGCCTGAATATTGAAATTAATTTAAAAAGAGTTTCTTGCAATCATTTAATTTTTAGCTTTTTGTTTTGCATTTTAGCTTACAAGTTGAAAACATTTGAATTAGATTTATCAGGGTGGGTTACATTTTCTAAATCCTAAAAACCTGCCAACAGTATGAGAATCCTATGCAAAGCACCTAAATGAAAGATTTCTCAACGGAAGGTAAAACAGTTCCTGACAGCCATGATGACCTGAGGTTCCCACTAGTAGCACAGAGCATCACAGACGTCCCTCATCATTAAGGTCTGATAGAAATCTGCTGGATTCATCTGCTAACTTGGTGGTTATGGCTGCAAGTAAATGAGCAAGTTATCTAGAAAATTTCCCAGGACAGACTATAACTGGGAGAGGGTATAGGCTCTCAGAAATCAGGTACTTTAAAGCAGGTCAATTCATTGTGAAGGTTCACTGAGCAATGAAGCCTGGAAATTATCTTTTGCTGGCGCTGTGATACGCTCTGTGGTCCAGAGGTCATCAGCATTTTCTTTGTGAGCTTTGAGAGATATGCGAGACAACAAATCATCCGATGGCTTCAAGATAAGAATCTCTCCTGTGCTTCAGAAAGCCAAAAGATAGCATTGTTTTCCCCCCTTTGGTCATCATCCAGCAGTGTTGGCTGATCTCGTGAGATTTCATCTCCTTGTTTGATGAAGTTCAGCAGTGGGAGGGAACTTTCTAGAGAGAAAGAAAACATGTCTCTTTCAGAGTATAGGGTAAAAGAAAAGAAACAAACAGCCTTATTTCTAACTAGTCCACACAGAATACCCAGGGTTTTGTTTATCTTTTTAAATAGGAAGCATTGGGAAATATTTCAGCATGCAGACAAATACAAAAAACACAATAGAGGTGAAACGGCACATGAATATGTACACGAATAGTTTCGCCTAACCATTTTAATGTATTCAAAAATAAGATTTTTTAAAAGATAAGCATAGGGGGAAAGTATATGTACAGACTAAAATAAGAGAGTTATGGTCTGTTGAGCAACAACAAAACTGCAGGACTCCCAGCTTTCAATAAAATCTACTATTTAAGGAAGATAAGGTTTCTTATTTATCTACACTCGCAGTAGACAGAAAAAAAGACAGAACCAAAGGTCTGTCGCATTTTTCAAAAATTTACTGAATTACTCACCTGAAACATCTTTGACTCAAATGTAGCCACCAAACTGGTGTCGCAAAAAATTCAGCTAAGGTCCAAACTTTCCTACCTTTAGCATTTAATCAGACTGCTTTACACATCTACATTGATATGTGGAAGGCTGCCAAGACACTGTTTGCAGTAATTTACAGTCTATGTGGCTTTTCCTTGCTGTACTTTACATTCTGGCCAACTCTAGGGGGCAGTGTATGGCACAGACCATAAACTTACAACACCGCACAACATGTAGAAGTAAAAGACGCTTTTTTTGTTTTGTTTTTTTTTTTGTTTTTGTTTTTTTACTTTTCAATGTGTCTTCATGCCATTGAAGAGTTTTTCGCATGAAACTGTCCAGATACTTTAAAAGTTCCTAGTTTCTAGGTAAAGCGGTTCACAGGTTCAAGTCCCAGCATGGTGACCTTGCCGAATATCTTCTCCCCTCTCTCCAGACCCATTTCTTGTTGACCTCCTATCAAAAGTAAAAGAAAAAATAAATATAGGCCACTCGTGCCTAAAAAACAGAAAAAAAGAAAAAATGAAGAGTCTTAAATTTGAAACAATCCAGCCAGGTGGATGCTAAGAAGCAGTGTTGATGCTAAATGTATGTAATTTGGTAATGCAGTGATAAGTTCCAGTATAAGTATATATAAGTTCCAGTACAAGAGCCTTGACCTTTTGCAGATGGCTACACGGCCGTATACTTTATCAGGCTTGGCTCTGACCTGATAACCCTTAGCTGTCATTTATCTATAAATACATTTTATTACAATATTGTAGCTAAACTCAAATCATTACCATTCTATTAACATGTTTTGTCCTCACCTGCATTAATTGTACAACATCTGGTTTTAATGCACCTATTCTGAGACAGTCAACATAGAAAAACTTTTAAGAAAAAGCTTTTTTACAGAAGTAACCTGTAGTTGATGGTGGAAATAAAGCTTTTTGTGACCGATATAAGTTCTAACAGAAAGATTAAGGATTTCTTTGAGGTTATTGATTTACCTGAAGCTGTTTTTCTTCTTATCGCAGCCAACCAACCAACAGACATCTATTACCTTATAATCCAAAATTTAACAGCGTATAACTGCAGAGCTTTCAGAGTGCTGTCGAGGATTTGGCTGCAAGCTGCTCCAACACTGCTTCTACGCTGAAATTTGGGAGAAGCATTTTTACATCCAACGGTGCTGAGAGCCAAAGCTTTGCAACCAAAGCAAAGCCTCAGTGGGAGAAGTACAAACAGCTGCCTCCCAGCGCTCTAACTGGTCATTCAGCTCGAGTGGTGCTTGCAGGTAAAACGCTTTAAGCCGCAGAAATAAAAGGAATACAGTACGTAAAAATATTTTCCTTTAGAAAACCACTCATTACCTACAAGAAAAAAAATCTCTTTAATCATTCAGGACTTAAGATAGAAAAGAAAGAACAAAACTAGCAGTTATGATATATCATGATGCAACTACTAAAGCCCAAAATGACCAAGTGAAAATCATGATTGTACCCATTTCTGGCTTTATATCAGGGAAGTTGCCTTTTTTTAGTTTAAGTCACATTTCTTAAGAGAAATGGATGCTTTAGAAGAAGTGCTACTATAATTGTCAGTCATTTGGATTCCCTTTCAGACACCAGGAACCAGCGCTCACATATAAAGCAGGCCTCATAGTTTCAGAGTGCTTACTTAGCACCTGCGTTGGAGTCGCTCCTGTAATAAAGTGTTGTGCTGCATTGATTTTGTGCCAGTGCTCAGCCTATTCTGGTCTCTGTTCACTCTCACCGCTACCTCTCCTCAAGCTCTTTTTCTGCTTTGGACAGCACAAAAACAAATATGCACTGCAGCCACTCAACATTCATGTTGGGAGGTCATCCTGCTGAACCCTCCTGGTCAACCTGAATTTTCCATGACTTTCTTAGTGGGGAGGGGGGCGGCGCTGATGCTGTCAATAACAGGGCTTCCAGCACTCTTTCTATAGGGAACCAGGCTAAAGATATTATAATTTACCAGAAGAATGTAAAAAATAAAACATCACTTTTTTCAGATACAATTCTTTTTAACAAACAAATTTAAAATTTTAAGAGTTTAAAGGACCTTTTTGTAAATAGGTTCAAGCTTTTTCTTTATCATCCAATAATACAACTCCAAATTCTCTGTATAGTATATAACCAGAGTGAGTGATTTTGGTTTATATCGGACTGTATTAGAACTGGAGTGAACTGGTTTGGACAAAGATTATAATGAAAATACTTGTGGATGCACCTTGAATGTAATAACATGAAAGTACTGCTGCTTTAAACTCTTCTGTCTGTTTTCTTTAATCCAGAGAGTACACCTGGCTCCGTGTTTTTCTGTTTCATTTAATCCTTCCTGTAATCTCAGTCTTCAGACAGCTCCTAATACTGCGGCTCAGTTCGAATACCTCAAATTGTAGCTCCTACCTCCTGTTTCTGTTATGAACTTTACAGATTTTCAAGAGAATACTTAATATACTTAATTGGACCTCAACTTTCTGACAGAAAAGCTCAAATCATGTCTCAACTGTTTCCAAAACACTCTCCATAGGCCAGCGCTTGTTTGCCAGTGGGGTAAAAAATGTCCCCAGTCTTTGTTACATTTACATTTCTTGTTAGTTTGTTGTCTGCAGCTAGAATAAAAATGTAGTTGTTCGAAAATGAAATTCTGTGCCATATTTCAAATTTGAATCTTTTGTGTCCTTGTTGTAAAAAAAGACTTTTTCAATCAGAGCTTGATAGCTATTAAAAGTACCATGTTAAATTAGGTTTTTGTGCTTATTTTTCACCTGCTGGTGTTACTACTGAAAGAGTTACATTTGTTGGAAAAAAAATGTTAATTTCATCAGCTGCAGTATTTTCTAATGTTCAAAGAAAAATGATTGCTGATTAAGTTCTGACTAAATCTTAAAAAAAGAGCTAATGGAACTACACATATGACTAATATCTTAAGATTGAAACTAGCTGTTTTAATAATTCCCATAAAAAAAATCAGCTTACATTTGTACCAAGAGACAATAGGCTAAAGGTTAACACTAATTTAAAATGTCAAATCTAAAACTTGTTAAATATCACATTTCATTTGGATATATCTTTTGAAGTAATTTGAATAATGAAAAAGGTGACAATATATGTATTCTATCAGAAATGGCTTGTGTATTGATGGCAACAGCATTCGCGTTTACTTTTTCTATTTCATTTCTGAACCCATTTTAGGCTTCTACCAGTGAAATACGATGCATGTTCATGCTTTGCCATGTTTTTTTTTCTTTTTTTTTAATAAACTCAGTGGTTTGGCTAACTCTAGCCAGACACCCAATTCTAGCTAAAGTTAGGCACACCACTGAGTTCATTTAAATAGCTGGCATTTATGATTACATTTCTAAAAATACCCTTTGGGAATCTTACAAATAAACAAAACAAATAGAAATCTTGTTATACTGTCTTTGTAATGTTACCTTTTTTTAGCATTTTTTTTAAATGTTTAACTGGATGCTTTGTCTTTTTAATCATGTTCTTGTTTATACTCTGTCCCTCCGAAGCATCTTGTTCTATAAAAAGTGTCACATAATTAGATTTACTTTTTCTTTCCTATTAGTCAAACTTATCTTTGTTTTATTTTCAGAATGTTCTAGTCTTTTAAAGTGAAAGTTTTGTCAGTCTGTCTCATGTGTGTAGCTGGTTAAACCCAATGATATAGACCCAGACCTGATATTTGATTAATGTCTGGTATAGACTGGCAGCGTGGTAGAAAAAGAAAAGGATCAGATGTAAAGAAACAAAAATGAAACGGAAGCAGGAGGGTGATGATGTAGGAAAAAGATCTTCATGTATAGATGGTTGAATAAAATACTTGATAAAAAGGAGGAATGGATAGATGGAGGTTAGGTAGCTGGAGGGGGTTTGCTACATATTGGCATCGATCCACAGGGGGGACCATCAAAGAAACAGTGACATTTATGGTGCCGCCAACTGTAGCTGCTTGGCCTCAGCAGCAGGCTCAGAAAGCTGTGACATTGTTGGCTGTGCGGGGAGAACTGTCACCGCGTTTGATGGCCACCAAGCCATTTTCTCTATAGATCCACAGGTTCAGAGATGAAGAGTTCTGTTAGCTGCAGAGGGGAAGAACAACAGACAACTTTGTCTTAACCCGTATCATTTTAACATTGTACATGTTAGATGTACAAATATTGAATACAAAGCAGGGACACGTCAAGCAGCATCATGTTAAACAGCTCCTCTAAATGAAACTTAGAGTGGCCTAATAAAATAAACTGTCAACATGAAATAAATAAATATGGTATCTAATAAAAGGTAAAATAGAAAAAGAGACCAGTTGCTGTATGAAGACAGTGAGCAGAATTCTAAAACAAAGGACTGGTTCTACATTGTTTTCTTTACCCATAGACGTTCAATCATTAGCCTAATAAAGTTGATATAATGGCAGTGTTTTTAGGCAAGTCTCATGAAAGCTGAAAAGGAGAGAATAGAAACTGTTCTACCAACAGCTTAAATGTAACACATAAAACAGATGTAAGTGATCAAGGAGGCACTCATGTGCCCTGGGGTGTATTTTATCTTTAGTATTTGTGGTATGATTGGCAAAAAGTCTAGATATCACTGCTGTGGTCATGGCATCTTAAGATACAATCAAATTATCTGTTGTGTTTTTTAATCTTTCTGGGCATAAACATGTGTGAAACTACAGTCTTTCTTCCTGATTCCTGGATTTCAAAAACATGTCCCTCCAAGTTCTGTACCAGGGCCAGAAGCTTTAATTCATAACAATGATGACATCAGAGAGTTAACAATGCAATGCTCTGTGTCTATGCATATAACACAGTTGTTTATTTGATGCATTTTCTACAGAGTTGACCTGATGTTTTTTTATTGCTTTTGTTTAGAAATAAACTAATTTTCTTTCCAACACAAACTGGTAGTAAACAAACTAAGGAGATTCAGTTTTTAAGATATTTCTTTTATTTATTTAAGGTGTTAGCCAATACCAACATTCCAGGGGGGGGGGGGGGGGGGGGGGGGG
>JAUZNJ010028764.1:0-22874 GCA_034780135.1 Jordanella pulchra | reverse complement strand
AAAACAAACATAACACCCCCCCCCCCCCCCCCCAAAAAAAAAAAAAAAAAAAAAAAAACTAAAACATTTCTGGTTTATTTTATACTCTACAGGTGAGAAAATGGTCACACTGCTGCCGTTGCTTCTCTATTTCTGTTAACCACTCATGCGCAGTAAAGCTTTTAAATGAGCTAATATATACAACATAATCAACCTCTATCCTTATTCACCTTAAGCGCATACACAAACATTATCAAGACGGAAATAAGCATCACTTGTTAATATTGACCAATAATTAATACATTTAAAAATTACAAGACATTATGTGAAAGTGTGTGAAAGGGATTAGTCTTTTAATGAAACTGCTAAAGTCCTTTAGCTAATAAAAATGGTCTGTCCTTAATCTTAAGGGCATTTCCAGAAATTAAAAATTGATAGAATTTTATTTTTTGGGTTTCCTTGTTTTGTAGACTGAAAAATGACAAAAAAAGCAATCATTTTCAATTACTTTGGGTTTCAGTTTTTTTTTTAAAACAGGGTAGCTAGTTACAAACCCAACCATTATCAAAAATCTCAACAGATATCTTCCTACCTCTATATCTCATTTGTCACAAACACTCAAAGAAAGGCATCAATACTTCATTTGTTGTCTCTGCTGCCTTCGCAGTAGGCACCAAACAAACAATTTTAGATCATTACTGTTGCTAAATTTGCCATGGAGGGAATTTAGTCTTGTTTAAAACAATGTTCACAGGAAGTAGCAGCAGATTTTAGAAGAATAATAAAGTATAACCATATAAAAGGGTTTGATTTTCAGTGCAGCGAGAAACAAAATGCAATCTTCCTGCTTGACGTCTTCCCAAGGCGAAAAATATCACTGATCACTTAAAGTAAACAGACTTTTTGGTTTTCTTCTTGTTTGAAGATTCAAACTGTTTTAATTAAAACAGGTTTTGTTAGGTTCTCCAAACTACTTCCGAGCTCAGTGTTTTTGTTAAATACTCTGAAAGAACAAGGTGTCTATTCGGAAGTAATAAATCCAGCCATGGCGAAGACAGATAAAAAAGCCTTTTACATTAGTTATAGCATCATAATCTCAGACTAAACAATTTTGAAAAAAACAAGTCATTTTTTTGTAAACATTTATCTGATAGTAAAAGAATGTATGCAAACAAATATTTACCTGAGAATCGCTATTCTCAGGTACTGCACTGACGGACACTTTTCACCTGGTTTGCACTATTCCCCAAGCCATTGTCGCCCTCTACTCCGACCTGCACTGTCGGTCACTTTACACCTGTTTTGCACTATTCCCCCCCACAAACTGTGCCAGTACTGTTTACATTTTCCTTTTTCCTTCTAATATATTTATTATTTTATTTTTATTTCACGGTAGCTGGAATGGAAGTCCCGAAAATCTCATTGTATCCGTTGTAGAATATGATGACAATAAAGGCTTTCTGATTCTTCTTATTCTGATTCTATACAAAAATGGATGAACATTACTAAATATTCTAGGAAAATAAATAAGGGAATAATTTTATAATTTGGTTTCTGAAACTAGTCATAGGAGCTAGACTTTTCTCCCCCGTCTGAATGACTGAATACTTTTTTTCTTGTGCTTTATTTTAATTGAGAATAACAACTTTTGTTTTCCTTGTTTTTTACTTAAATTCCAGAACAACACCAATCAAAGCCAAATGCTCACATACACTTAGACCTTGTGTCCTTTATGTTAAAGAAAGTCTTCTTAGAGAGAATCTTTTGTGATGTGCTCCTGTCCTTCTTGCAGCAAAACACCATCACAGCATGATGCTGCCACTAACTACCATACTTTACTGTTAAAAGGGTAAGAATACTGTTTTACCTCCAAAATGTAACAATGACCATTATGACCAAACAATACAGTTTTGGTTTTAAACCTCATCTCCAAATATTGAACACTTTGTTTCTAGATTATTTTCACAACTTTGTTTTGTTTTTTCATTAATGTTGAAGGAATTCTTTGATTTGTTTATTGATTCTTTGATACAAAAATATTTTAAAACCACAGCTCTTTTAATGCTTTTAAAAAGGTTAAAAGCCTCTAAAAATAATCTGTTAAGATATTTTTTTTGGTGTTAATTCATTTTAATGGGATAACCTTAACTTTTTGGCCATAAAAACGTTGTTGAAAGGATCTAGATAGTTTTGCTTTGATTATAAGTATAAAAAAATTACAAATGTTTGAAGTAATACCCTCAGTGTAAAAGTAATACAATGAGTGGAGTCCAGCTTGGATTTTTTAAGCTAAGTCAGCCTTTTTCTGTAGAAAAATGTAAACTAAAATCAGTAAACTAAAATTACGATACAGTGAATTATCTTTACTGAAATGACAGCTGTGTCTTTAATCCAAAGAAAAAACTGTAGATGAGACTGGAATGTGAGAAATCTTGGGAATTGTTTTGTGCTCATGTGAATCATTCCTTTTCATATTTTTAGAATCATATAGATTTTTAGCTCAAATAGGAGTGTTTGAAATAAACATGTGGACTTGATAGTTTAAGGTATTTATACAGATTTAAGTTGTGTTAACATCTTTTACCTCTAATCAACTTTAATAAGAATAACCTCAATTTTTTTTGTAGAACTAAATCGATATTGAATATCTACAAAATTCTGAAGTTTAACTGGAAAAATAAAGATATTTTTAACTAATAAAAAAATGGGATAAAGTTTAAAGAAAATATCTCCAACACAAAAAAGCGTATGAGTAGAAGACCTGTGTGTGTGATATGATTTTTTTATATATTTGCATAACAAAATAAAATCCCCAAAGACAGTATAATTAGACTTAGACTTTTAGGACAAACTTACTGATATTTTCTTATTGTTATAGTAGATATTCATCTCTTGTGTTTCTTTCCTTTTTACTTCTCTTTTTTATTCATTACCAAAAGATTGGAAAGAGAAGAGAACCTGCTAACGTTGTAAGGCAGATCTGTTTTGTTTTTCATTCAGGAGACAGCATTGATCCTGTGTGGATACTAGCTTTAAACAATCTAAACAATGTACGGGGCTATTATATGCACCGCTCTACAGTAACCTTTTATTCTACACAGAACATACTGACTTTTGAAACATCTACAATATGCCTACTATTTGTGGGAAGAATTAAAATGGATTCTCACTATGTCCTGAAATCCTACTAAAGTCTCTTCTCATTCTTGTGAAGTCATTGCTGTGCCCTGTCTTCTCTTGACATGGGTAATCTCATAGTACATAGTACTCCCAAAAGGGAAATAATTCATGTTAAATGAAGATGGGGTGAATTAAGGGGGTGGTCCTGGTGTACATTATCATGAACTTTGGGATGGGAATAAACCTCAGACAGAGGTTTCTACACATATCGCTCGTGACATCTGCTTCACTCCCCACCACCAAGTCATCTGCTTTTCTTTTTCCCTGATGTCTCTTTTTGCGTGTGATTTTTACTGCGTCTCTCTCATCTGTCCAAGATTAAAGGCTCATCTTCACTCCAGAAACCTGCCAGCCTACAGGCTGCTGATAGGCTTGGAAAAGGGTCACAGCACTGATCTTGTCCAAGAGGTTTCCTTTGATGCAGGAGACACACACACACACACACACTCACTAAGTTTGACAAGCTTTCACCCTCACACTCTTCCTCGCTTAGTGCAGTGATGAAGGAGCTGTGCTGCAGGCTGTTCTAACGCCTTCTTTATTAATGAAACTGTCTAAGACACATGCAGAGACTGATGAATGTTGACATGTGGCTAGGTTTTTAGCCATTATGTCTAAAGTGTTACTGTTACATTGCATGTTTTTATGTTGGTATATATATTGATATATATATATAAATAATATTTCATCTAAATCAGTACATTAAAGAGGGCCGATCTTACTGATTATGACCAAGTTCCTGTTCAACCTCGCTGGCATCAGAAAGTTTTTAGAGCACCTTGAAAACTTACACCGGTGGTCGGCAACATGCCGCCACCGCATTATCCATCCATAATTAAATCCGGAGTAAAGTGTGAAGAAGAGCGGGGTGCCATTTGATATTCATGAGGTGTCATCCTGTTTCCAACGTCCCCTCTGGTGTTGGCGTGACAAAACGTGGTCCTGTTCAATCCTGGGCCTCCCACTGATCTGACCAGGAGATTCATCGCTCATTTCCGGCATGTGGTTAAAGAACGGGACAGTTTGGTTCTAATGCTGCCTGTGCATTAAGGCGAAGGATTGCATCCTGCCTGTCTCACGTCATAAGGAAATTAACCTTTTCTTTATTTATCCAGGAACATAAGGTATGTTGGGTTTTTTTTATTTACTTTTGAAGCTTCTATACAAATCCTAAAATGTAATTCAATAAATTAGACACACAAAGGGAAAAAATAGCTGCCACAGAGATAGTATCTCCCCCAGGCGATAAATCTGATCAATACTAGGCAGCTCTGATTTAAACTTGTCTTCTTGCTTTTTTTAAATCAATGTAAATATTTAAAAGAAAGAAACAAACATTACATTACATAACATAACATTTATCCTTTTTCCCTCATTTTCAAGATTAAATATCTGTATAATGATAGCAGAGTGGAACAGAAGTCAAAGTCATTGTCCCTATAAACTTGGTTAAAAAGCAGATTTATTTTTACATACACAAATTTTATATTTTAACAAAACTATGTAAAGATTAAATTAATAGGTTAAGACATTAAGAGATGGGATATTAAAAAAGAGACCCCAAAATATGATGCTTTTCTTTTCCTACAATTACTGTATATTTCATCTTTAAATTGATAAGTTGAGTTAAATTTCAAGGTGTTATGACAGTAATTAGCTCCAGGTCCTTTTGGGTTTTTCTCAAATCCTAGCTCATCCTTAATTGCAGATAATTAGGAAAGTCTGAAGTCTAATTGCAAGTTTCAATGAAAGTTCATTTTTAAGACTTTTTTAGTGTTAAAATGTACGTAATACGTTATAAAAGTTTAGAGAATGTGTTATAATAATATATTAAAATGCAATCTTTATATTTCATGTAACCACAAAAAAGGAAAAACAGACATGTTTATTGTAAAAGGAAAAACAACAATAAATATTTTAGCACTGCTATTTGTATTGATGCACAGAAGCTTTGCTGCATGTCTGCTGGTAGTTCATTTAAAGCTGTAGGTGTGTCAATGCTGCTCATCAGATGTGCAGTTCTATCTTAATCTTTTATTAGGATATAAACCAGGACAGCGCTGGAGAAAATGTGTTTTATTGCAGTAATATAATGTCATTCTGAATAAACCGGTTTCCAGCAGTAAACGTTTGTGAATGTTTTCCCTGTCTCACCATCCTCCTCATTGTACCTGCCGCTGTAGGAATAAAGCTGCCCGTCTAGCCTCGTTTCCAACTTATTAATTATATGATGCTCCAAACAAACTGGAAGATAAAACAATAAATGCAGCTGCTAAGTCAAGGTGATCCTTTTTATGTGACTGAACTAAAAGAGTGGAAATTCCCCCCTGAGAACTGACAAACGAATCGATGATGTAACCATTAACTGCATGGTTTATTATAAAAATTAATTGGGCAGCCATTTCTAAAAAATGTAAAAAGTAAATATCCTCATTCTAAACTACATAAGTCCACGTTTTTGTTTTTTTTTTGTTTGTTTGTTTTTTTTCACTCCCAAAACAAAATGTACAGCAAGATCCAAATTGTCTCCTTAATGAAAATATCAGTAGCCAACAAGCTTTCATGTGGTACAGTATGAGCTGAAAAGATTAAGCTGTTAAGACACATTCTGAAAAAGTATTAGGGGTTTCAAACCAAACATATGCATGGTGGTGGAGATATCATGCTGTGGGGGGATTCCAGTACTTGATTTGCACAAGATGATTGGAGTAAGTTTTGAGAAGGTCTACTAGTTCTTCAAATTCCCCTCAAATAAAGAGCTGCTTAATTCCATGGTTTGGGAAAGATCAGGAATGTTAAACTTAGATTTGTACCAAAAAGACAGACATTTCAAGGCTTTTCTGGTACAATCTAAATCAAATTGTATCTAAGATTAGAATAATACATCAATCATAGAAACATATGTAATACAGCAGCAAAGGCTTCATGAAAATAATGTTTAATAACTAGTTAAATGTTATTAACAAATGTAACAAATGCAATCAATTATCTTATTATTTATTTTACAATGTTTCCACCTATTGATTATAAACAAAATGTTACAGGCCCTATTATGTACATGTGAAAAGGGAGATAATGTTATAGTTATCTCACTAATATATACATAGATAAGCTGTTTGATGTTGACTTGTGTGAATGACTTTACCAGCATTCATATTCCCAACTCCACTCTATATATTAAGGGTTGTAGGATTTTTTTATTCCATCTATGATATTCGAAAAAATGTTGTCTTACCTTAGTTTTTTTAAGTAGTTGCAAGTTCATATACTAAAAACTTTCACTATTTTTTTGCCGCTCTTTTTTTAGTTAATAAAGGTATCATCTAGATAAACAGACTAGGTTTTTTCTAGTATAGAATTCTCATCTAGCTATAGTGTCACATTTATTTCTTTGTTTTACTATTTATTTGGATGAGAAGAATCTAATGCTATTCTGGTCATACTGACCACTTAGAATGCTGTACAGCAGAGCCACATTCACCCGGTCATATTCACAGACGCAAACACTTTCAAAGGGTAGCAAGGGATTGCGTCCCCTGCTTTGGACCACCTTGACAGGTGGCAGGAGGACGCTGAAACTCAACCCATACATTTTAGATTACAAGACTTAATACATTATATACCATAAAAAAATTAAACATTTTATGTGAGTGGATATTTTTTTTTTCCATATTTTCAGTAGATTAGGCATAGTTGTTACATCAGAGTTACATTAGCTGTGGAGACACCTGACATGTCTGCAGCTTCCACTAAAATCTCTGATTTTTTCCTTCCCAACTGGACGGTGTAAATCATAGACTTCATAAATCTCAATTTTGGAGTGACTTTATCAGAGAGGCCCTTTGGGAAAGCTGCACCCTCAATGGCGCAGTCCAAGCCCTGACCTTTTAGAGCTAAATTCTAATGAGTTCACTCACAAGTCCAAGTGGACGCTTGTTCCAAAATTGAAGAAATTCCCCCCAGGCTTTCCATGAGATATGATATCCGAGAGAAAGGGTCAGGGAAGACGACCCAGAAACATCACACCCTTGTCCTCTCACTGCCACCAATGTAGTTAAAAAGTAAAATCATACATGAAAGGAAATACTTATTATTTTGCTTTGGGGATTAGGAAATTAGTAACAGGGATATTTGTCTGTCTTTGTAAGGATGGAAAAGAAATAGAGATAAATGAAATCAGCAGCAAACCTCCAATGCTTCAGCAGCTCAGGGACATGGGAGAATTGGACCTCTCTGTGCAGATGTTTACGTTCAGGGAAAAAATGGTAGCAAGCATAATAAACAACATGTACACACATCTATATTAAGAATGCACGCTTCAATCCATCAGCTGCTCCCTCTACTACAAACTTATTTCTGCCCCAGGTGAGTAGAGGTAGACTTTGACAGCTTTATACATTAAAAAACAATTTGTACTTGACAGCTAAACATAATATGAAAAATAGTGACGTAAACTTGCAACAATATTTTAGAGGTCCACGTTTAAGATTCTGTTGCCATTGCTTTCTTTGCCTCTATTTGCCAGGCGTGTTTACGTTTCTGCTTTGCTTCGTGGCCGACAGCTTGCAGCCAAAATGTTTCTCTCAGCACATATTTGCTGTTGCTTTGTGTAAAGTGTACACACCGTAGTAATGTGTACAAGCGGGACAGATTTGGATTAAGCACACAACCGGACACAGGGAGAGAGAAACTGATAAACAGCAGCATGCAAATAAAACAATACCTCAGGAAATCCTTGCTCCTGTGGGGGGTTGAGAAAGTCTTGGTTTGTTTTAAGGGAAATGATTTATCATTGCACCAAGGTAACATTATGCTACTTATAGGCAACATGAAGTGAAAAAAATCAGTGTTGATGAGCTCTCTTCATAGTAGTGCATGGTTAAAAACCTGCTGAATATTTATCATATCGACTTTTGCTAATAAGAGTTATTTGGTCTACAGTTGTTTGGCAGCACAGCTAAGTGCAGCCAAATAAAGTTTCATTAACATTAAAATTACTGCATGTTATGCTAATCATTGACCTCGTAAAGCTTATTTTTCTTGAATCAAAAAGAATACTTTAGATTTGGAATTTAATGGAGACAGAGTAAGGAAACATAGAGACAGATGTTGCAAAAAGGGACATGGTGACACCACTGTGGAGATTAAGGTTTTAAAAATACATTATGTCAGTTCTTTTCTGAAAAAATGTATCTAAAATACCCTTTTTATTTGCCCCTTTATGCCTAAAACATCATTTGATGAGCAGAATGACACCTCAGTAGTTCATTGACGATGCATCTATAAGCCTGTAGTCCATTTTCCTTTATTTATTTCAGATCCGATGTTCCCGCGTTGTTTGGCGGATGTGACGTTAAGCGCATTCATGTTAAATGTGTCTGACCTAGCAAACAATCAAAGCCTCCTATTCAAGCGGCTGGCATCTAGCTCAACTCCGACACCAACGGCAACTCAAGATAAGGTGAATAACGTAAAAAAAACAAATAAAAACAACCTTGTACGAGCGCGAGCTACTAGGACGGGCAGAAAAGTGTTGCAGATCTGTGTATTGCCAGGGGTGGTAGTATCATTAGAAAACTCAGTGAAATTACACAATTTCCATCTTTAATGTAATTCTCTAGTAAGGTTACATCATTGGTTGAATTTACGACATGTAAATGTAAACTACAATCCACATCATGCATGGATAATATATTTATGCAGGTGTTTGAAAAAGAGGACACTTAAATTTTAGTTCTTAAAACCATATGTTGAAATTAATCTTTTTATTTTGTCTATCTCTGGAAAAGACTGTTATTAAACAGGTAAACTTTGAAAACCATAACACATTTCCTAGCAAAGGAGAAAGTTAGTAAACTCTGCTCTGTAGCAGCTTGTCTTAAGCCCTTTAGCTCTTTTCTCAACCTTGAGTTTTTAGTGGCTAATACTTCTCTTTGAAAAGTCTTCTCAACCTTCTGAATGTTCCGACTCCATTTTGATTAACCAAAGGTCCATGTCTTTCAGAAGTTTCCTTGACTTCATCATAAGGTCACTTTTCCACAGGCACCACATAAAGCATAACTCCCCAAAGGCTTTACTATTTTACTTTGTTGGAAATGTAAAAGAAAATATTAATGACGCAAGACGATCTCCAGGTGCACGGTAGCTCAGATTTATTCTGTCTAAAACCTCTTTAAGTGTCAAGGTGAATTGTGTTGTCATGTGTCTCTTTATGGCCTGGTCTGCTGCGCTGTAAGTCATGCAGGTATCAGTTTGGCTGACAGAAATCTTTCAATGTACTACAACCTGTACTATTAAGTTGCTGATCCCATTTATTTCTTGCTAAATATTCAGAACTATGTGTTCAAATCTACTATAAACTCTACATAGGTCGGGTTAGCTTTGTGCTCCAAGTTGATGACCCTGTGTTTGAATGCCATCCTTGATTTTATTTCCTAAGAACAGTTTTCAACTCCTGTAAAAGGTGCTTCTCATTTCAGAGGAATGAATAGAAACATATAATGAGAAGGAAATAAAAAGTGGGGACTATAGAAAAGGGAAGCATGGTCCCACTGACTGGGTTGATCTGTGTCCATCACCTTTATAAGCCAAAATAGAGGTAGGGTATAGCTACAGATTAACTTGATAATTTAATTAACCTCTAGACATAATAAGTCAGTGAGAATTTTTACAGAGCATTGATCCATTTAATAACTAAAAATAAGCTTAGCTGTCTTTAATGTTATTGCCAAGTAACCAAGAATAATTAAATTGATAAAATCTATTTCAAAGTGAAAGTGTCTGTCATTATGCATTGTTCAGCTTTACCCAAATACAGGCCTAAGGCAGGATGCCTCATGAGGAGAGATATTTATTCTGGAAAAAAGATGTACAGCAGGGGGCATGAAGGGAAATGACAGAAAGCAATTGGGACAGATATAGATGCCACATCACAGCAGCAGGTTTCAGAGGATCAGTTAGTGATTCAAAGAAACAAACAAAAAAAAGAAACAAGAGAGCATTAATGCACAGGGAGAGAGTGGGTACAAATGGGTACAGGTGAGACTTAACATAATGTGGTGCAGCTATGGGGAAGTACAACTGGACAATGAGTGAGAATGACCAGAACAAACAGAATGATTAACATAAGGGGTATTGACTGATAAAAAAAAGAAAAACTAGACTCAAAAGAACTGCAATTACATAGGAAACAGCAAAGAAACAGAATAAACACTAAACTTTATAATAAGTGTATTTCATATTTAAATTATATGAATTACAAATTAGCCAAAAAGACTATTTAGAAGCAACATATTCTAGATTTGTAAGAGACAGAGAAATAGATTAAAAAAAACATTCTGGTACATCTATGGCTGGACGATATGGCCAAAATTTATATTGCAATACATTTTTTAATTCCGGTCGAAACAATAGAATTTCGATATCGATGTAGAAAAAAATAAAAGCCTTAGAAAGACAGCCAAGAATGCCCACAACAAATGACTACACAAACTTATGACGAATATTTTGCAATGTTCATAAAAACCCTCCAAGATAACATTTGATAAATATTAGTTTTGGAAAACAAAAACACTTAAAACTACATACAAACCTGGAACATCCGTCA
Organism: Jordanella pulchra; assembly: GCA_034780135.1. Classification (NCBI taxonomy): domain Eukaryota; kingdom Metazoa; phylum Chordata; class Actinopteri; order Cyprinodontiformes; family Cyprinodontidae; genus Jordanella; species Jordanella pulchra. The sequence goes on along the minus strand of JAUZNJ010028764.1, from coordinate 12,109 downwards.
GTGACCAATGCTATGTTTATAGACTATGATGTATATTGAAAACATGTGTACAAATCATGTCACCAATAATGAATTAAACCATTTTCACGATATATATTGATATTGAAATATTGTCTAGCTCTAGGTACATCCTATTGCATCTTCAAGTAAAGAAAATAGGAATAGGTAATGATTTAGAGTCAGGAAAAAAAAAAGATAAATCATTTTAGAGTTACAGTTTCTAAAACGAGTACCTGCACAAGCCTAATTCTGCAAATAATTTTGCAGTAAAGTGGAGTGTGTGTCTGGAAATAAAAATCAGTGCTCCATACAGCGCATAATAAGCTTGAGCCCCAGTGCTTCTGGGATTTTATTTTTCCCAATTTCTTTTTTAATCTGAGGGGGACAGTTTGGGTCAGTTGGTTAAATCTGAAATCTATCAGTGGCTCAATCCAAATACAACAAACTGAAGCTTCTTTCTCCTGTTTCTAGCTCCTATTCCTTCACTTTACATGGGGTTAAATAATAGGAACACTGTTGTGGATGGGAGAGGAACTCCTGACTGCTGTACCAAATCTGGACAGCCTCTAACAGACTTCATTTAACAAAAATCAACAAGCTCAAGTTACACAAATGTATCGAACACCTGCAGCTCTCCATTGTAAAACACAATAAATTTTGTGTTAACATTTACATTTCACACGGAGTACGTGCTAAGAAATAATGTACTAAAGAATTGTGGTCAAGCACAACTTGAGGGGATCTTAACTTCTCTAAATATTGTAGTTGTAACTCAGGCCTCTTCTCACATTTCTAAAAAAGTCTATTCTTCTAGTTCAGTGTGGCAAAGTATGCATCCGATACATGGTTATAAACAACTGAGCTATGACCACTTTGTCTGATAGTTACCAGTTGAAGTGAAGGCTTATTTTTGCATTAATTAGATAAGTTTAAAACACAACATTCCATGAAATAAATGTTCTGAATATGGGTTAGACAACTGATCCAGCTGTTAAAATATCTTTCTTAGAAGATCTGTCAGTTTTACAGCCAGATGTCTTTTACTGACCTGTTTCATCTAGAAACTCCAAAGAGGAGCCCAAACAAACAGCGGCAATCAGCCCCAATTAAACCTGCAGGGCACGTGTCCTTTCCTGGAACTGGAACACACATCCCCGCCTTCCTCTGTCCTCAAGGCCAAACAGCAGCCACTGGGCGGGAGCACTCTTAGCAACTCGCCAGTCCATCTTCAGGACAGAGAAACAAACACCAATTAACCTAACGAGCATGTGTTTGGAATAAGAGAGGAAGCTGGCCCATGGTGGTGCAATGAGAAGATAATTCCAGAGCACAGAAGGTTTGCATCTGGTCTAAATCAACTGAACTCAGCCAGCTGCTGTAAAACAACCGAATGAGCAATAATAGAAATCTGACATATTGAACACTGTAAGAAAACACACAAGCTGAAGCAGTAAATTTTTTTACTGTTTCATGCTACTTCTGTAGAGATCAGCATCAATAAAGGCAGAGTCTAATGTATGCTGAATTTGGAAACTGACTTGGCCTTTTGACAAAGTTAGAAATGTATCTTATTGGAAATCAATAAAAGTAACATATGAAAAAAATAAAAACGCAACAGCACTATTTTGCCATTTTATAACATTCACCAAGTAAAACTGTTTGTAAACCACAAATTACGTCAGATTGCCGTGTTATTGTGAAAAACCGGTAATTTTAAAACACGTATGCGAGAGAACAACTGACAGTTGAGCTTCAATGTGAAATTAAAATGATTCAAGGTTTTCACAAACCAAAGTAGTCCCCTCAATCTTGACACCTCAGAAAAAAAAATAAAAAAATCAGTGAAACAGTTTCCACCAGAAAGCAGAGTTTTGCTTTGAGAAATTTAGTTTCATTATAACTGAGATGGTTCAGTGAAAATCTCAGAGGTTAGATAATGTATGGACGTCCACCCAAACTTAGAGCTTTAATTACAAAATCAGCCAAGAGATTAATGGGGACTCTGGAGGAGCTGTATAGATCCACAGCTCAAGCAGTAATTTGTGTCTATTTGTCTCATAAAATTAAGTACCATTATATACCCAATATATTGTGGCCTTTTTTTTTGTTTTGTTTTGGGTGACTGAGCTGCTATATTTGAGCTAAAGACTAAAGGAAATCTTTACACCTTAACTGTTCTGTTAGGTGGAAACATACTGAAACTCCTGCAGGTCTGTAAATGGAAAGACAGGGGAGGATTGGAAGGACAACAGAGGAGCACCCTGCCACTCATCATCCAAGGGCTAGCGAGCATGGCTGAAGTCTGCAAGGCATAGGTCACCAGATCCATGTTTAATGTGAGAATGAAGTGTGTGTGTGTGTGTGTCACTCCCACCATTGTGACTCTTCTCCACTGTTGTGCCTCATCTTTCAGCATCACTGCAGGGGCTGGGGATGTGTCACATCAACCACAGGCCACTGAGCAAGTCTGGGGAATTGGGCTCTCTAACTGTGTGAGTGGGGGTGCATGTGAGTTGGTGTGTATGTGTGTGTGTGGGTGGGTGGGTGGGTGTGTGTGTGTGTGTGTACATCTGTAGGAGGAAGTGATGTGTTTGAACAAGAAGGAAGATGGAAGGTCCAGAGTTTAGAAGTTTGTATTTATCTGTCTACTCCATATGGAAGCATCTTTTTCCACACTGTGATTATTTATTACTTGTGGATGAGTATGTGTGGCGATGTGGGTGGGTGTGTATATGTGTGAGTAGTCCTGGTATATACAGTTGTTGTGCATGAACTGGGAAACAACATGTGGTGAAGGGTGCAGGGAGAGTTAACTGTGACAGACAGCAGCTGTCAGTGACTCCCCCACGTTGATAGCTTCTCCAACAAACATCCTCGATCTTCTTAAATTCATACAATGCATGCAAAAAAATGGTTTATGTGCTGTGCATGAAGAATAATGACCCTCCAGTAAGAATTTGGTGTGATTGTAAACAACCTTGTTGCTCTGCTTCTTTAATGAAAACGACTTGATCGATCCCCTGAGAGGATTAAAACAATCATTTGAATGTCTTACAAGTCATTTTTTGATGCTGACCTTGTTGAATCCAGGAAACATCTCCCAACAACATCTTCTAAGTTAGACTTAATCAATAAACTCACTTAAATGATTTTGCTGCCAATAACCTTGTCTACAACAATCATACCCTACATACAGTAGTTGATCAAGAGCTTCCTGCATATCTTAGCAATTATTATCAGATTTCTTTAGAGGTAAGTGACATGTGAGGATATATTTTCATTATTTGAATTAAACCTGAATGCCATTAGCCTTTGATGAACAGAACTGGACTCATGTACACCTTCTCTTTCCAATGGAAGTTACCACTGTTACAAACTTCAGTGTTGCAAGGCAATTAGTTCAGCTTTTATGCCAATAATTCAGAGCACCTGTTTCTTTTTTATTTTTCCCCAACAGAAGTTACTCCAGCTACAAGGCAAATGTGTTTAGTGTTTTGCTCATAGGGGAAGGCCATTCATCGAGCTACTGCTCTCAATCTACATTGTCCATTCTAATTTTCTTTTCCTTTAAAGGTATCTCTGGAATCTTGTTTCTGTGGCTTCTTCCTTTCAATCAAATGCAGCCTTTGGCAGCTGATTATGAGCATTGAAAACATTGTTTTAAAAAAAATGTAAAATATTTAATTAACCATCAGCTCATTAAAATATTTAATGATATCTCAAATCATTGATGCACATCTAAAAATTTTAAGTACACTGGGGTTTTGGTAAACTTTTATTCTTTGGGCTGCTCAACTTGTTAAGTTTTGGGGAATTTGTACTATTTTGAGTTGAAAGGATTCAAATATTACAGTCAGAGTGTTGGTGCTTAGTTTACAAATATGTTTATGTCCCAAAGCGTTTGTGCATTAATATTAATAATTTTTATTGACTCTCTTAAATATGAGACAACACTGAGTGTTGTAAATAGATTGTTTATTTAGATTAAATTCAAAATGTCTAATTTAGTTTTTTTTCTTTTTGTTTCATTTTCTCTTAGCCTCCATAGAGATAAACTGCTTTGCAAAAGCTGCTAATTTCATAATTCCTATCCCTTTCTTAAATATAAGATGCTCTGGTCAGGTTTGTCAATATTTTTTAAGGGTTGAGGTACATGAGGTGCTGCTTGCTCTTTATACTTTTAATCATGACTAAGCAGTAGTAAAGCTCATAATTGCTCTGAGAAGAATCTATTTTCAATTATTTATTCATCTGCAGTTTATCTAATCTGATCCCAGCTAATCTGGGCAAGAGCTGTGTCAGCTGCATACAAAACGTGATGAGATTTCTTTGTGTGTGTGTGTTTGTGTGTGTGTGTTGTACAGGAGTAGTAATTTAGTAGTCAGTAAGGGGCTCATCAACGCTGTGGCAAAAGTGAGCAACTACACATCATTTCTATGTGTAGCTATGTGTTTGTGTTTATGTATGTGTCCTGTGCCCTCACACACCAAATGGAAAAATGTGTGCCATCCTCGCGGGTGACACCTCCAAAGCAGGTCTATAAATAATAAATGAGTGTCCATGCAGAGGAGACATAGCAGCGGGAGGAGGATGGGAAAATAGAGTGGCCTTGTTAACACACCTCTACCCAGCCTTCAAACCAGCAAACCGCACCACTCAGGGGACTCATGACCGTAAACTTGGCTGATGGTACTACATTATAAACAAAATTATAAGCTATGACTTTAGACATAAATCGTATTGTCAGATAGGTCTAAGTTTGCACGTTTTAAAACCTGCAGAGCTTTAGTAGATCAAAGCCTAAAGGGCTCATTATACTAGATGCATAAACAATCAATGAGCTGCCTGTCCGGTTGTCCACAGCATTTATGCCCTGAGCGGCTTTCTCCCAATCTGTCCGGTTCAAAGGAAGTGTGTTCAGCTGCAAACTGACAACACCATGCTACACGAGGATGTAGAAAACACAGTCATTTACAACTTTTTCAAAACCTCTTCATGCCCTCCAAGACCGAAAGTCATTGCTTTCTAGGGGTTTTTCCACAATCTGTTGATAGGTGGTTGTATTTATGAGCTAAATCATAGGATCTGTGGATGTTTACATTTGCAAATCCTCGCCAGCAGGAGCTGCTGCTTGCTCGCCATATTATTCCACATGGATCTTTCTGCATAGCTACAAAATTTCCTAGGTGTGCAGTGTAGAAATTCTGTCCACACTGATGCTATGAAGAGAGGCATGGGAGCCTAAAATCACGTAATTCAGCTGGCCAGACCTCACGGACACATCAAGTACAAACCAAGCAGTGTTTATCCCAATGACAGACTTAGCTTTGGTGTTCAACTTAATTGCTGAAAATTGGGGTTATTTTTTGTTGCAATAAGAGAATCTCTCAAACTCCCAGCTCATGAAAGCCAATCCTGCGGTAGAAGAAGAGCCTTAGTAAGTATCAGAGGACAACACATTCGCTTGACCATCCTGGTGTTTGACCCCATCGTGGATTAACACAATAGTACTGGCACAACAGTAGGGCCTATTACAATATATCACTATATACATTTATATGAATCTTTTTTTTTCTTTAAACACAAAATTTATATTGATACCCTGTGGCAGACTGGCGACCTTTTCAGGGTGTACCCAACTTTTCACCCATAGAATTTGTAGATAGGCTACAAACCCTACTCTAACCAACAGATAAGAAGACGAAAACTGATGGATGGATCGATAGAAACAAATATATTGGTAATAAATAGATTTCCCATGGTACAACGTGATATGCTTAAGGTTTTTTTGTGTTGTCTTTATAGCAGCTCTACATTCTCACACAGAGTCTCTTGGAGGCTGAACCGGAGATGTCCTTTTACAAAGCTGTGCCTTAGGAACTGTCTTGCTCAACAAGATATTATTTCCATTACTTTGCTTGAATCCAGGCAGTTTATCATATATTTGAGCCAGATGTGTATTTTTTATAAAAAAAAAAAGAAAAACTGATGTTCATAATTCCCATTGAGGTAAACACTCATGTCAGTCAAATTCAATTTACCAATTTAGAGATTTTTGTGAAGTCAACCAATCAAAGTTTTCCTGCAGATGTACGTAATACTTTACCTGAGACAATGCCTCACATAATTACCTCTTACACAAAAAACACAGAAACTTCCCCAAATGTTGAGCAAGTTGTCAGAACATAACAAGAAAACAAAAGTAGCAGATTTCTGCCAGAGCTCAACGACTGTGATAAGCATGATTTCACCTGCAGAATAAACCCTGTAAAGCATCAGTGAGGCAAACAAAAAAAGAAGAACAAAAAAATAAACACAAAAAGCCAAACGCAGTGACGTGCATCATTGAGCAAAAATGACAGCTCCTTAGTAAAGGGAAATGGTGCTGCTGTTTAAGTGGCGTCTCTACTGAATATCACTGCCTTTACTTCATCTCTCCAGTTGTTGTTTTCAGTCACTTTGAGCCGAGTAATTGTCAAAGCAGAACACCTTTCAGCCCCTGCAGAAAAGGTTGCGCCACCCCCGTCAGTAAACAGTGGTATTCAGTGAATATCTAATGCCCTCCTCCTCAATGTGACAGGAACACTGCTGATAGCTGAGTGAATTAAGCCTAAATGAGTCCAAATGCAGAGAGAACATCTGCAAAGCATGCTGCAGCAGGAAGAGATCAAACCCATCCATGTCATTTTAAGGTTCTCATCTAAGTGTCACGACCTATTACATGCTCTAAAAAAAGACAGCAACAACGGCATAGTGTGGATTTCTTGTTAGCTGACAAAAACTAACTGTTAAACTGTTTTATTTTAGGGCCTTGTGATCCCATCTTCAGCTAATGCTCATCGAAGCAGAGCTCAAATGGGGTCGGGAGCACCGCCTGAGCATCACAGCTCCACATAAGAGACAAGCTGGTGCAGAGAACCTATGAAAGCAATTCATCTTCATAAAAACAGTAATTGATAGTGATGTATAGCGTTTCTGAGCAGCGTTAGCTCATTGAAAGGCCCCTTCATATTTCATACTTTGTTGTTTGTTTACAGCTCCAAAGATGTTCACATTTATTCAGAATCTATTAAATAAACAATAGGGCTATTTCAGGTAAATAGAGCAACACAAATAGATCTGAAAGTGACACTCCGACGGTGGATGGGATTACACATCTGAGGCTGCTCTGCAGTTCTAGAAATACATATGTACAACAGAGGCAACCAGAGCCAATGGTGTGTGGCGGCCAGTATTGGCCCCATTGGTTCTGAAGCTCGTGTAGTTGTGTTCTTATTTTTTGGCTCATTTGCTGGCATATTGCAGCTCTGCAAAAATCGAGATCACCAACTAATCGAGCTGAGAAGGCAGTTAGAGTAGCCACTTGTTCAGCAGGATTCACATTTTATATCAACCCAACGCATATAAGTCAAAAATGCCTTAAAAATGAGGAGTTAAGAGTTCTGGAGCTACATATGATCTCTGTAATTAATATATTCAATATTTATATTTTTTCCTCAAATGGAATTACTGACACAATTTTATAAATATGTTATTTCTTAGAAGATTTATAGGTTAAAGAACAAGACATGCACTGCAGAAACATGGAGGCTGCCTCTAAAGACAGTGTACATGCAAAACTGCAGACACAGGCAAATAAGAGCTTCTAACTTTCTGAAGGACTATGAGAAATGTGAGCAATTAATAGCTAAAGCTATTAAACATGACATACTGGCAAGGGTTTGGCTAACTCCCTCACAAAAACACAACAAAAAAACAACAGGGAGCTTGACCTTATGCTGTCATTTTGCAGAGCTTAGCAGAATGAGTAGCACGAGAGGCTGCAAAAGGAAAGTACTGGACCCAGTTTACATTTTTGTTCTAATCCATGCAAATGAAAAAAAAGTTAAATTAACCAAACAACTGCATTAAGATTGCATATCAGCAGTGATGTTCTGAAAAACTCTGCACTGAAGTCAGTTATTTAAATTAGCTTATCTTTTGTGGAATAAAAGGGAAGACCCCAGCCCCTTTTGATTTATCCCAGTACCAGAGCCCTCCATGGGTCATTTGTCAGCTAAATGGCTTTTTGAATCCATAGTCTAAAGTTCATTACAGTGATTAAAGATTTATTCAGTCATAGTTATAGATAATTCATCTAAGGCCCATTAAAATGCATGTATGTTTTTGTACCACAGCGGCATTTTTAAAAGGAGCAATGCAAGAATGGAAACTTTTCAAATAGGTTCCATAAACAAACTGTTCTCACTGAAGATAAGCATAACAAGAGCTCTTAGTATTTTTTCTATGGCATTACAAAAGGTTAGAGCTCTCCATACATAGAAAAGATCCTCTGACCATCTTCTTTCACAGCCTCACTGGTCTTGAAAGCTCAGCCATAGCCTCATTTAGCTCTATTAACTGTGATGGTCATGGAATAAGGTTAGTTGGATATTTCAGATCATTATTCTGCTAAAATTGTGAGGCATGTTCAGTTTCCAAACATTATTTTTATTTTGACAAGAGATAGGACAGGAGATCTTCTCAATATACTCCTCCTTTTTTTTAAACCCAACATTCTTAGGCGTTTGTCTCTAAAATGTTCAGTCTTTATCTTAGTAGACCGAAAACACAGTTTTATTTAAACTCCAAGTAGGTTCGTTTTCGAAATAGTTACAGCCAAACACTCATCAATGGTCTGCTGCATCACTGTCACATGCCCAAACAAACACCACATGACTAACCCCCTCCTCTTCCATGTCCAGAAACACAAACACCAAGAACCAAGCTGCTGTTAAACTGCTCCTTCAATACAGGTGAAGCAAAAAGATTGAAATATTCATTAATGCAAGGTTTTATGTATCTGACTGATACATGTTGTTTTTTGTTTTTTTTTTAAATCTAATCACTAACATTGGCCAATGTTGATGTCAATGCATTTACAATAAGAAGTGGGTCTATCCCTACCTCTCATTATGGTGAAAAAGTTGGAAAACTAAAACACTGGTTTAGCCTTGAACCTTAAGGGAAAAGCTAAACTCCTTGCTGCATTTTTATCATTACATTTTCATAACATCACCCAAAAATCAGAAATAGATTAGTATATAAGACACTGACTTTACATTTATGATGTTGCTAATCACTGCATGCTGCCGGACTAGTTGTCAATTATTTTAGATCAAACTTAACCTGATTCTTTTCTTATGGGCCTTTACGATCAAAGCAAACATGTCAGGTTCCAGTCTAGGCTCTCAATACTGTTCAATCCAAATATAAATAAATTCAGTCAGAATTAATAATTATAAACAGTGTTAACCTTACAGCAATAATGCAAATGGATGGCACTGAATCTGGACTACTAATATACTGACTCCAAACACTGCCAGTCAAATTAAACCTGCAAGGTCTTTTTTGAAGACAAAAGCTGCACAGAACACAGACAGAGCAAGAAATCAGACAAGACATCCCTCCAAAAAATCCAGACAGCTTTCTAAAGAATGTTGTATGCTCCTAGTTCTGATTCCAAGGAATAACAGAGGACTGCACAGGAAAAGTAATATTTATATGTGATGGTTTAGCGGCACATAATGAGGTAATCGATAGAAAAAGCAGGCAGCATGCTCAGTCCTCATCAGTGTAACATAATAAAATGCTTTAAAACAGGGGTGCACAAATTAAACTTTTCTGTATCAATCATTTTGATTAATACAGATTGTTTTTTGTTTTTTTTTTATTAAATTTCCTTTTTTCAAAATATTTCAGAATAAATATTTTAAATGTATGTATTTACATGTAAATGTACATATTTTAGACTGTAGAGAATCCCCTGGGTTTTTTGTAAATATATAAGATTATAACTTACATAAATTATTCAAATAATTTTTTGGCGTTTTATATTCACAATGGAACTTGTAACAAAATTTAGCGTACATAAAACAAAACACAGTTCTAGATTTATGGAAGTCTTACAGAGGTATTTCTATTTGTTTATTGATTTCACATGGTATTTTTTGACATTCAGAGTTAAGACAGAAAAACTCTTCACCTAGCTGGTCTTTAAGCCACCCAAACAAAAACATTCACCTTTATCCATTGAGCTTTCCAAAGTCCCCTGACATGACCAGAACAGATTCAGCAACGGGAGGAATTAAATTAGGTCTGGACAGCCATTCTTTCCAGACTTCACGCTGTGTTGGTCTGCGGCTAAGGAGAGCCAAACTTCATGAAAAAAAAAAACAAAACAAAAAAACGGTAGGAGGCAAAAGAGAGGAGTGGATGGCAAAAGAGACAAAGGATGGCATAAGGAATATCACCTATCGTAGTATCTGATGTTTGCTGAGAAAAAAAAGCTCAAAAGGCTGTCACAAATCTCTTCAGTATGCAGCTTCTATGCGTGTCATAGAGAATGTGCTGTGCTGCAGTTTAGCCCCTCAGTGCCTAGAGAAAAGTTATTCCTGACATCCACTGACCTTTGGTGATGGTAATGTCAGCCAGACACGAGGTCTGGCTGAAATCTCACCATCCATGCTCGCAGGGTATAGGTTTCTTCCTTTTAGTATATCTTCCAAACCTTTACTAACCTTTAGCTTTTCATCAGCTGGGTTCAAGTGCATGAAGGAGATATAGACAAAATGAATGAGTGTGCTGGTGTGGGGCTGTTTGAAGGGTGTTTTTAAGCAAAAGAAAAAAAAACTGTTCAGAAATTAATTGAACTGTCTTGGTGATGTTATACATGTTTTAATTAGTTAAATCTCATAAACCAAAAAAAGTAGCAAGGAAAATTTCTAGATGTATAAAGTCTCTGATCAATAGGCTTTACGAATATCTGCATTGACTATTATCGATCTTTAAACCATTAAAATGAATGGCATAGGTTCGTTTGTAAGTTTGTACAATCAAAGACTGGTTATAATTGTGAACATAAACAGAATTTTTAATCTTAAATTTAGATATTGATTACCAATTACGTCCTTGCACCAAGATCCAACTTTTTGAAGATAAAAACTTCAACTCTGCTCTTTCATACTCTTTTTTTATATCTTGCTCCACTGAGGGAATGACACAACACCTTCCCTCCCTTGCTCCTTGGTTTGGCTACCTCTTTAGGTCAGCTGCACTTCTGATTTCAAAGAAACAAGAGCAAAAGCTCTCACTAGTAGAGGTCTTTTTCACAATTTTACCAACTGTACAAATACTGGAGAAAATCCATTCAGTAACCAGCTAAGAATGGACTTCAGGAAACAAACAAAAACAGAAAAACTGATCAGAGCCATGTTAACACAGAAGTTAACTTTTGGGAGATAAGAAGTGACCAGATTCCTTCTTCAAAAAATAGAGACTTTGAAACACACCAACCGAGGAAGACCCAGAAGTATACAGCGGGGCAAAAGACATGCCATAAACTCTGATTACCTTGTTTTTGTTTTGATGTTTTGATTAACTCTAATATGTTATGTTTTATTTCCCATACTGTATTCTTATATTATTTGGTTGATATTTCATATCAACCAACCATCATGTGTTTAACCAGGCCCATCATTGTCAAAAACCATGATTACATCTGAGGGGAGATGTGAATATACAGCTCTTCTCCAGATCCATTGCTTGCGTATTGAACACATCTCTTTACATGCACTTTGTGGTTCCACAAATCGACCATCTAATTCTTTATTCTATTCACAGCAGTGATTTGAGTAGTCCTTGGATGTATTCGTTGCTTTATGCCTACACCACATACACTAAAACACACAAAACATCCCCCTAAACATTCTTAATAATTTTGGATCTTGTAATTTGAACAGTTCTGTAGTCAATAATAACGTTTAGTTTACGTTTTAGTTTAAGGTGTAGTTAAATTGATTTAAATTTCCATTACTTACTTTCAGCATTTCTGCATTATACATTTTAAATGAAAAATGTTATAACAAATAAACAAGGATTATTGACATATATACCTTATAGTGTATGTACTTCAGTTATCTGATGCTAGTAGCTGAAGGTATTTCTTTTTATTAAGGGTTTAGTTACAACCCTTGTGATGGCTCTAAGGTATGGTCCTATTGAAAAGAGAGAGCTATGGTTGCTGGGTATCCTAAGTATGATGGGTCCATGATGTCCAGCAGTAATCAAC
>JAUZNJ010028763.1:0-15862 GCA_034780135.1 Jordanella pulchra | reverse complement strand
AGCAAAAGGGAATGCGTGGGATCTGAGGTAAAGTCGATACTGCCGCAACTGACTCTCTCCTGTTGTTGAAAGTAATTTTTTCTTTGTTTCTCTTTTTTATCCTCTCTCTCTCTGTGTCTGTCTCTCTTACCCATTTCAGCTAGGAATAAAAAAATAAATAAAAATAAAAAAAAGTCGGCATGGCTGTGTGACTTCAATGTCACTTTGTCAGAGAAATGTTTAGCTAGTTGTCAGTGCAGATTATTTCTAATGCCTCAGTCAACTGATTCAATGACGCCACATTCAGTAAACAACAAGATTCATTTTCCGAAAATGTTCAACTCCGAGAGAGGGTTATGAGAAATTTGAGGCTCCGATCTTATTTGTTCTCCAGATTAAATATATGGGGGAGGGGGTTCCTGGGCTTTTTCCCAGGAATCGGAGACAAAAATGGCACTCAAACATCTGTAAAAGGGAGCTTTCAAAAACTCAAGTGTCATCTAAGAAATTCAAGTCAAGGTAACAACATATGCATGAAAAGAGGAGGAACACAACATCTGCAAAGCACTTAACACCCTGTATTACCATACTTATGACTAAAGACAGCCTTTGAGCAGAGGTTAACATTGCTTTAGCACTAAAGGGTACTTTTCCTCTACATATGATACAGTATACAGTGGCATAAAGAAGGAAACTGACAGTGTTGTAAATTTGCAGATGTTTTTATTTTTAACCCCTGGAAGCCCTTCTTCCACTTCAGTATAAGGTTAGAAGCATTATGCAAATGAGAGCTTGTCCTTTGAGGAATATATTTGCAGTTGGAAAACATTTTGGCTTCCGCCTTGGGAGCTAATTGAGTGCTCTGACAATGCGGTGCTTGGCTGGTTCACATACACACAAGGTTGGAAAATTCAATTTCACAGCAGGTTTAAAGCACTCTGAAAAAATGGCCTGGATTAAAGAGTCTGAGGTGGCTCTGTGGCTTCATATCTGACTCTGTGGGTATATTCCTTTCATTACTCTGTTGTTTATTGTTTTATTGACAAACTGACAGTAACACTGATGATGGAAATACACTATGGGGCCAAAAATAGGGGTTTGAAAGATCAAATAAAAGGGTCATCTTTAGTTGTACAGAGCACAATTTCATTAGTGTATTGATGTGTTCAATGAGCCTTTTCACTTTATTTTACACAATAGATGTTAAAACCCACATCTATTACTGCAATAAAAGCCTATCTTGTTTGTGTTGCTTGAACCTTTCTTAAAACTCATTTTATAAGTCTAACAGAGAAAGAATAAATATTTTATAGTCAATAAGGCAGTTGTCTGCTAAATTCTTGAATAAGATTTCTTTACAAAAAGGAAATCCCTATTTAACAAGTTTGCCTTTTGCAGTGTGACCTCCTGGCTATATACAGTTTGTATCTGCTCAATGACTTTTTACATCCGTGACATTATTAGCACAGTGTGTAGCTCGGCTTTTATCTGTTAATAGTTGAGAGTTAAGAGTTAAGAGTTGGCATTTTGTGTTTCTCAGGTCAATCTGGTCTATGTTGCACATTTAATGTAATTTAAACAAAGTCTGCCATTTTGATAGCAATAGACAATTTATCTTTCTTTAATATAGAAATATTTCCTTTACCATGTATTCTATTCTAATATTTAGTTTCTGTCTTGATTCAGCTTTCTACTCTAACAGGCTAGTTAAGAAATAATCCTGTTCTAATTTACTAATTAGTTCAAATTTTTTGTCCTTATCAAACAAATAAACAAAACATGACACATTTAAGGTTTTAAAACTTACCTTTCAAATCATAATTTTTCATTATGATTTAAAGTCCTGCCAGAGACAGTGCTAAAATTTGCACTGGCAGTTCCAAATGTTTTCATACACTCCCAGCTGAGGAAGTTTACCTTTAAGTGGAGTGAACAAAAATTTTGATTCAATATGTATTTGTTTGACTGGTGTTCGTTTTTCTTTACCCCTATATCATTTTTTTTTTTTTACTTTTGGAGTGAAACGTACCATTAGAAAAGTCCCATATACTGACTGCAAACTGTGGAAATGTGAATAAATATGAGGACATTACTTTAGATAATTGTTGATACAAAGTTGGTACGAAATATCCCTAAGGTGTAAACCAGTAAAACGATTGTCTGTATTAAATCTAAACTGGTAGATGGCTTTTTTGTTTTAAAAAAAAGATCAACATTTTTAAAAAAAAATTAAATTCAAAGGAAAAAAGAGCTCAACCAAAAAATAATTATTAAGAGAAGTTATTCTACAAGATGGTTAGAGTAAATTTGCTCCCAAGTTTTGATGTATTTGTGCTCCCAAGTTTTGACGTATCTAACTAGATTACTATGACAAGCACATGCTATCTTCACTTGCGTGTACTCCCTTTCAAGGAACACATTGCAACTGGCAGAGGACCCCAGCTGGTGCCACTGTGCTGGACCTTGACCCGTCCACGGCACAGGGGTCAGGCTCAGTCATAGAGGATTGCTCTTTATGCCTGTCTTGCTGATATAGCAGAGGAAAAGGATACTACTATGTGTCAGAGCATGGCCTTAGAGAAACCCAGGGACAGCAGGAGAAGAAAAAACTGTCCTCTCAAAAATCCACCCGTTTACACACACACAAACACACACACACACAGATAAAAACATTATGATTAATGTAAAAAGACTTTACACGTAAAATCACTATGTTACAACATCTAAGTTCTCTTTTAAAAAAGTATTTTTTTGTTTTTGGTAATATTGCTATAAACGTTATTCATAGTCAGGAGATTTACCTCTGAGCTTAGGTGGTTTTGATGTTGACAAAAACAAAAAAGTACAGAAAAATCATTTAGACAACAACCCTGAAGACAGCTGCAAAGAAGAGGATGTGGTAAAGATACAAGCAAGTGTACTTTGAAGGTAAGGTTACAACACTCTCGGGACAGCCTGCAGATTTCTCATAGTCATCAACATAGACATACCCTTGATCAAAGACGCACACTGCCACCACTGTTTGCCATATATACAAAGGGGGATAAAAGTACTTCCTGCAGTGATCCTCCAGTACTGAGAAATATATTTGTTTCAACAGCCTTTTAAAAGAAACCCAACTGAATTGCACATCTTGTCTTACAAATTAAAATCTGTGCAAAGACCAAAGTGCTGTTTTGTGCACATTGTTTTTTTGTTTTTTTTATTTTTAGCTCTGAACACCCCCAGAAGCTGTATTTTTTCACTATGGCTAGTTTTTCTTATTTGCTTGATAGAATACTTTGAACCCATTAACAGTGCAGTTTTGCTCTGCCACAGTAATTACTGGTAAAGCTGAGCTCAGGTTTGAATTTGCATTATAAGAGGCTGAAGACATGTTTTCATTCGGAGCTACGCTCCTGGGGTTCTATGCCAGATAGAAGAAACATTAGCTCATAGACATTACAGTTTTGTGCTGAACTCAGGCTCTTACTAAATGACTCTTAATTCAGCAAGGACTTCTTTCTGTTTGGATACCTAGCAATTAGCATTTGATGCTAGAGGTGCCGTAGATAATGCTTTGTTATAGCCATGAGACCGCAGAGCCTGAGGAGGAGAGGGCGAGTGATGTTAATTTCCGTATGAGGGTGGCCAGTCGTAGGAGGATGTAGTTGGAGGAACCTGACTTTTTTGTGTTTCTGCTAGTGAACTGTATCTACCAGATACCTGGTTTTACTAAAAGCATGACTGAAAGCATTTCAACAGAGCTACTCTTATTTGCACTTTCTGCCAAAGATATTTTAAGTGTGTAGTACATTTCTAACAATGCTTCCCTTCTGCTGTTTACCAACAACTCTCCTCAGTGCAGTGAAGAGAAACTAATAGAGACCAAATGCAACTACGGCTTCTCTGAGCAGCTGATGAAACAAAGAAGAGTTCATATTTCAGTCTGCTGGATGGCTCCTGTTTTTTCCGGCGGGTTTAGAGGTCCTTGGCATTTCCGTCACATAAAGAAGAAGCATCAAACACAGTAAGCTTCCAAGCAGGCTGATGTTCTTTCTATTTGTGTTTCAAAAATGAGGAAAGATGTATTAATTCTGAAGCAAACTCTTGGAGTTTGTCTGCCACACTTTCAGTTGTGCATGAAAAGAAACTAAAAACAAAATTAAGTCAAACATTAAAACGAAGTGTAATCTCTTCCCCTGAAGACACTGGTCTGCCATCAGTCATCTATTTGCTTCACTGTCATAAAGGCATATGTTGGACTTCTGCTGTCATGTTGCATTCTGTGAACTTTAAGATGGCCCTGACCTGCTTTATGTCGCCGCAGGGTGAAGAAGCTATGGGGGGTGGGGGGGTGGGGGGGGGTGATGGGACGTGGGCTGGGATGGTGCGTCCCAGCATGAGTCTCTGGGGTTAGGTACAAGTAGGCGCACACGTGATACATAGTCATCTTAATACTTACATGTTGCTACTTATTTATTTATTTCCTTGCTGTCATCCAATGCTCCCCTTGCATGCCCTGCCTCAGTTTCCAAAGTCCCTCTTGAGCCATGTGACTTAATCAGTCTGACAGACTCTGGCTGCCTGGGGAAAGTCTCTCTCTCTCCACAGTCCCCTTTCTCTTCAAGTTTACACTTTCTGTGACAAACTCATTCTGGCACCTTTCGAAATGCAGTGCTTTCTGTTGGAAAGCCCGGTATGGTTTCTTCACACACATAGTCTAAATGCACAAACATGCAAAAGTCCATTCCAACCACAAAGCAGGCCCAGTTGCATCCAGGTACACATGGTAATGCACAAATACAACAAAAATGCAGGACATAGATGACCCTGAGGGCATAACTTTTAAGCATCACATTCATTGCTCTTTCTCAAGTGCTCTCAAAAATGTAAAATGCTTACAGAAGTGTATATTTTTTGGGGGGCTTTTTGTGATGAAAGATTTTTTTTTGTTTGTTTTTGTTTTTTTCATTTCAATTCAGTGCTTGTTTGACCCTTCGAGGTACTTACAGCAATCACAATAAAAACTAAAACTAAACAAAGAGTGGAAAATGTACAGCACTAAGTGACCTGGTTTAAGTTTAAGATTCTGCAGACATGCTTGGTTGCAGAACACTTCAACCTCTAGTTATGAATCTTTGAGGTTGTAGTCCTTCCATCTTAAGCAACAGAGAAGCAAATTAGAAAATCTAAAGTTGAAAATATGACACTGAAGATATATTTTTTTTGTTAAAGAATATTTATTAATATGTATTTATTAATATTGGATTCAGCAGCTAAAGGTTTCATTAATCCTACGAGTGTGTTTTAAACAGCTCGCAAATTGCTGTATTAGGTTCAATTATGACCACTTTTAATATGTTGAAGAAGAGGTTAAGAGAACAAAAAAATTTATCTAGATTGAAAAGAAAAATTCAAAACTTCCCTTTAGTGTTGAATGGATAGAAATAGCGATGTCTGAGATGGCAATTTATCACTGCACATGGAAAATGTCATCTCAAAGCACTTTACAGAGAAATTTCAACCAGATCATGCCGTCAAACTAGTTCAACTTTTTCTTTTCAAGATAAACCAGCTGATTGCATCCACTCATTGACTCGATTATAACCCATTCCTATCTTACAACTAAACTTAATTGAAAAGAGTTCAAGTTTTAATATTGAAATCTGATTACATTTTTATTTTCAAATCTAAATGTCTGCATTTATTTCAGCTCCTGCATGATAAAAATGTGCTTCTTTACCCCAGATTAGTCCGAGCTGATCTGCCTTTCTTAGAAGGTCTCTAAATGGACATCTCTCATACTGATGGTACCTGACAAACATTTCCCCTAACATACCATTTCTCCATCCTCCAATCTTTTGTTTTTCTCTTCCACATGTCTAAGCATTATAATGCCACAGACTTTGAGGCTTCCCTGGCCTAGTTGAGTTGACGTAACAATAGTTATAAAGAACAAGACAATCGGTGGCTTTTTTTTTTCTGGGAGGCAAAACAAGACAAGAGATACAATATAAGAAAATAAAAAAAAAATATGCTTGTCATTAACATTCAACATTGAGAAAATAACTGTTCTTTGCAGCAGTTTTCTCATTAATTCCTGGCCTTAACAAAAAGTAATAATGAGAACTGAACATTTTCAGCTTTGAAAACTGGCAACATGTCCATTTAATGTTTATGCTTTGAAGAACTGACAACTTTTTATCAAGCGGCTTTGCACTAATTTCAGTCTGTTTTCCTTTTATTTCTCGCCTGATAATTCCCACTTTATTTCCATTAGGCTTTGTTTGTTCACTACGATCTGCTACTGTAATTTATTAGGACTGTCATCGTAAATGATGTGGCATGCCGACACGGCCCAGCAAGTATTGTCTCCCCCTTTACTCCTCTCCTTTTATGGAGAGCTGCCCTAGTTTTGAGCACCGAGAAGAGAAACATTACAATTAAGGTGGTGACATCAACCCCCCAGCGGCGATGCTCAGGGACCAGATGTCCTGTCAGAGAAATGCTGGCCCTCACCTCCAGGGAGCGCTGGGTTGAAATCTGGTTCATCTCTCAGTGGGGAAAACAATACTGCTACTGCTCTACCATTAATTTAACAAAAAGAATGAGCCTCAGTTCTTTCTTATTAATTTTTTGAATTCCGTTTTCTGTTCCCTATTGTCTTTCACAACTGTTTTAATTCTTTATAGATTCAACAATTTTTTTGAGACATTAGCCAGAGAGTTAAACATTTGTTTGCTTCTTGTGAGTTGGTGCTTTATTTTTCTGTAAGTAGCCTTCAGAAGATGGGTAGAATGTGGTCAAGAACGGATGGACATTTTCAGCAACAAGAGTCAAGTAGACTGCAGTAATTAAATCCTGTTCAATTGCTAATTGCTAAGTGGTCCAGAACCCCCCCATCATTAAACAAAAATAGCTGCAGATAGAGCAGGACCTATCAATACATTTTATGTTGTGTTTATCAAATGCTAACTTTACCATTTAAATAGTGTGGCTGAAATTGAGACACTACAAATCGGGTAAGAAATTTTTGAATCTGATTTTATCTACATTTTGCAAGCCTTTGTCACTCATTGCAGCTGTTTCCTGTTCAGTTTTTCCATTTGACAAAGTGGTGTATATTGCAACAAGATTATTTAAACTTCTGTTGGCCTACTGTGATCTAGAACCAATTTTCCCATTTTACTGTGACCTTTAAGCCAGGCATATCTGTTTGTACGGCTGTTGCTTGCAGGATATTTCATCTTTCTCAGACCAAACTATGTGAGCCCAAGGAATAGTTGTGAGTGAAAATTACAGCAGAACAGCCATCTGGAACCAACAATCATGTGGTCACTGATACTACCTTTCTTTCCCATTGTGATAATTGATTTAATCTGGATGAAATATTCTTCATCACGTCTAGATGTCTAAATGCAATGTGTTCTTACCATGTGATTGGCTGCCTATTTGCATAAATAAGCAATTGAAGAGATGTACCTAAAAAAGGTGTCCAGTGAGTGAATGTAACATATTATCACCCCAATAATAACAACATACTGTAAAACAGAGACTAATGAGTTGTTAAAGGCTGCCCACAGTACCAGATGATGACTGTTCTTGGTAGTCAAAAAACACAACAACTATTGTTGTGCATTAAATTAATTTTCAAGTCTTATTAAAAACAGATGAACATTTTTGCTTTGCCAATTTTCCTCAGACAATACTGTTTGAAGGATGCCCAATAAAAGCTGCACAAAGTGCATGCCATTTCCTTCACAAGGAGCCACTATGAGACTTTAAAATCTTTTTTTTCATTTCAAAGACCAGGGTACTACCTGTTTCTGTGGTTTTTGTCCCATTCTTTTTCTATGAGGCTTCTGGTGGTTGTTTTGAGATGAAAGACATTTGTTTGGCAGTCTTCAAAGAGTCAAAGAACTCTAAAAGTCACTTGTATTGCAGAGACGTTCGTTCTCTATTTTATATCCAGTATGGATGTGATGATCAAAAGGGTCTGTGTGAAGGGAGAAGCAAAAAGATGTCTGGTTTTGTAGTAAACAACAAATACCAAATCCCAAACCCACATAAAGGCTCACTTTAAAGAACCATCCTTCATCGAAAGCCAGGCAAATCATTTGAGTGAATATGAAATAGGAGTCTAAACAAATCAGTTGGATTCTCATTTTTAAATAATACAAAGTTTAGCCCATTCAAGTCATTGACTATATAATTCTTTTAAAAATCTTAAGTTACATTTTATTAAGAAGCAAAACAAAAATGCATTAAGAGGTTACAAAGAGTCTTTGAATTAAGACTGGCAGCCAACTTCCTGCCATTAACGCTTTGCACAGTATGGAGTACACCCATATGGGGAAGGCTCTTCAGACAGTGAGAGATCCAAAATAAATTTATGAGATAGCTTCCCTACATTTGAAATGAGGCTGTTTCAGAGTTTCTACAGCTGCTCCTTACAAAATTACGTGGTTTTGATGAAAGCTCTGTTAATAATTCACAATCATAACCTAGGGGAAAGATTAGAGGCCATGCACTGGAGATGATGGGGGGGTGTTGGGACTCTGAACATCCCACTGTGAGGAGCTACCAGCAACTGTGGATGCCCTGCAGCATTTTTAATGCCAGAGTCGCTCTGTGCTGGGACAGAGGCAATGATTCTTCCCCAGCAGATCATAGGGAAACATACATTAAAAGTCATCCAAGGTTATTTTTAAAACCAATAATAGGGTAAATAACTCTGCTAGTCTGCCAAAAGCGAATAACACTTTGTCTCTGGAAAAAACATTGAGATGTAGTTTGAGCCAAAGCTGTTTGGAGTGAGATAGGAAAACAATGTAAAATAATAGAATTAGCATGCGACCAAAGTGAGGAATAATCACATTTGTGCTTGTTTGCACAGACGCACAAATTCTCCACTCAGACAGCAAATACACTAGCGTTAAGGATTAGGGCTGGAAGACACAGATATGTTTTCATTTTTGACAAGGATGCTCTCCCTTTTGAAATTTATTTTTCGTTCCTCTGCTGTTTTTGTTGTTCTTTATTCTTTTCTCCTTCTCCTTCCTTCCCCAAGCACTAGATATCTCTGTTTGCCTTAGAAAGCATTGCGCTGTCATTATTATCACCCGTCCTGCCTTAGATACCATTCACTGTCAACCACAGGAAAATCTTCGAGCTATCCTATCTGTGAAAACAGATCAAGACTTTTACCATTAATGCTTATTTAGTCTTCTGTATTAGTTTTGTAAAATCTTTCCTATCACAACTTGTATAAGTTAACTTCATATTTGATTTTAGTGTCACAGGCCAATAATCTGGTATAAAGTCTTGTATTATGATAATATAATGTTTAATAATTACACAATGGCTAACTAATGCATTTTATGTTTCTTTTCATGCCTCTTTGGCCACGTAAAATTGTCAAGAGAAGAGCTAAACTTGGTATCTCTTTTATGTAGACACACACATTCATTTTGACCAGCTTTTCAGATTGTCTGATTAATTTATTAGTTGTTGTTTTTCCATTATGCACACAGTTGTAATCTATAAAGAGATCAAAACAGCAATTTATTGTGTAAACTACTATTAGATTTATATTAAATGGGAAGTAATTGCAATATGTTAATTAGATGTATTAACCAAAATATAACTGTGCTTTTATTTAAACGGTTATTATGTAAGTTTTACTTAAAAATATCTTCAAAACAGCCTTTTTATTTGACCCTTTATGACTAAAACATCATTTGATGATCAGACTGACATCTCAGTAGCTCAGTGCTGATGCATGAATAAACCTGTAGTCCATTTTCTTTAATTTACTTCAGGTCAGAAGTTCCCACTCTGTTCAGCGGATGTCACGTTAAGCAATATATAGATAAGTATGGTGGCTGGACAGAGCCATCTTCCCTTATCTTAATTCTTGATAAGGAGATATACTTATTTTTTATTAGACAAGCCATTCTTTTGTACCATTATAGCTCTAGATGAGGTTTCTGTAAACTGGCATAGCTTGAGCCCTCTCCTGCTGTTGCCACTTTAATCCAATCTCTGATGTGGAGTCTGTTCATCATCATGCACCACAGGCATTGTTCGTGTAGCTGTGCTCTAGGTTGGGAGGGAGATGAAAGATGGCCTTGCCCTTGGTTCACCCGAAGGTCCTTTGGATCCTCTTCAATTGTTTGTCTTCAGGTCGTCCCAAGTAGGTCAGAACTGTGGTATTTTGATTTGATTGAATCAGGTTTAAGGGGTTAGAGGGCCACAGAGTTTAAAGGCGTTTACCCTTCCCTCAGCTGTGAGCGAGTCCTCTGCCATTTAGCATTGGGCAACGGCCAAAGGAAAGTGCAAAACTGAAATGACTTCTGTGCTCTTTTGTGATTTGCACTAATGTCCCCTTGGGATTGAGCAATGACCACTGTGAGTTCCCTTAGGACCCCAGCCAGACTGAAACCCTTGCCAACAGATTTGAAAGGATAGCAAATCATTTAAACTTCCCAATGTGCATTAGCATTTTTTTTCATTGCCAAGGCCATCCTCCACAATATTAAATTGCACTTGATAAAATAAAATCAGAGAGTGCATAAAGAGCTCTTCAACCTCCAAAAGAATGAAGTGAATATTGAAGTGATCAAAATAATTAATTATACACTAATGCAATTTGTTTACTCGGGTCTCAGGCATTCACTTTGAGAGCTGAATAGACAAAAAAAGAACTTCTGATGACAGGTGAAGACTTTTTGAGATATGTCAAGGTAGAGACCATTGGGAGTGAAAATGAAACTATGGACTGCTGCCATCTGATCCTGCATGTGACACCAACTACTCATAAAAACAAGCCCTGTATTCAAGCAGGCAGATTCAATTCAAGCAGGGCTATGCATACATACATGCACAACCTCATCAGAAGTGCTGGGAAAAAAATCAATTGTTATATTCTTATAATAGGATATATTAACAGTTTTAGGATCAATGCAATTCTTTATTTATAGCATGTTATTGGATCTATGTTTAAAATTCCACTCTCAGTGCTCACATACCCCAGGGTTTCTTATTTGTTATTCTACCCCGACATTTTGCTAGTTGGTAATGCAAGGGAGGGTAATGCAATAAATACATACACGATCCTTTCTTTATGCTGGTTCTGCTGGATAAAACTGTGCTTGGTAAAAGGGCATTATGACACAAAGAAGAAACATCATGCATATCAAGGAGCATAGAGTGCGTAAGGCCAGTTCTGAACAACAAAAAGACAATTATAATTTGGCCTGATGCCAGTAGTTTCAGTTCCAAAAGAGTTCTGTTGAGTGGGTGGGGTGAGGGGTACTTTCTGGCTGCAATGGAGCTGTGAATGGGATCTTTTTTCCTCAAACTGCTAAAGTCTTTTTGTGGGACAGGCAGGTGGCTTAAAGCCCCCTTTTTGGGTATGTGGGAAACAAACTGAGAACAAAAAAAGTGCCAGTTATAAACATTTTTTTCAAAGCAAGCACCATCATCCCCCTACTGCCCACCCTTGACAGATTTCAAAAGTTTGGCACAGATCAAGGGTAAGTTTGTGCTGCTATTGTGTCAGATGTGCTTTGCTGAATAAAACATCTTTTGGTATCCATGCCAGATCAAATCACCCTTTAAAAAAAGCTTTGGCTCTCATCATTGGTGTCTGGCACCGCAGAGGGAACAGTTTTCTTTTTCTGGGCCCACCATCCAGCTGTGCTAAGCAGAAATGGGATTTGAAAATAGATGCACAGAATTTGGGAGTGAACGTTGGCCCCTGTTTCATACAAGGATATTTAACAACTGTTCACACGAATGGTCTTCATTATATTTGAAGCGGGAAGCATACATCAGCCTCCAGATTTGCTTACAAAAGAAAATGCTTGACACATTATCTGCAGCAAGTATTTAACAGTCACAGTTTGTTAATGACAGGCAGGGACATGCACTAACAGGTGAGGGGCTTCTGTAGTCTTATATGCTGCAAAAATTATTAGGCTGATTTGCATTTATATTACAATTCAAGGTTTGTAATAGCAATAGTAATAGCAGAGCCTCAGTGCACAAATGCCACGCACTCACACAATTCACAACTCACAACAAAGATGTGTCTAGGAAAGGCAACTGTTTTCCAGCCAATCCTCCATAAGGAATCTTCAGTAGATGAAAACCCAGAGAGTTGAAGCAGTCGTGGGGAACTGGAAAGAGCTAGAAAGAAGTTCTTCCAAGTCTAATGTTTGGTTGTCCAAAAAGCTTCCCCACAAACACTAGGAAGTTGTTATCTGATCAGTAACCCAATTCCTTAGGTGCCACCTGCACCAAAGCACCTCATGCATCTTGTGGCTAGTCGCTATCATGTCGATGGATTGCTTGGCTGCGTCTCAAACAAATGTTTAGAGCACCGGGTGGAGTAAATGGCTCAACAAAGGTTGGATTACTGAGCTGTTTCTTGTTTGCCTATGATCTGCACAAATCCTACACTATCCAAGAATAAATTGAACAGAGAAAACAATAAATGTTGTTAACAGCAAGTCGTGCTTGTTTAATCAGTCTTATTGGCTGAAGTCTATAGAGTCATGTAACAAAGAACCTGTGGTCCAAGTGGACCTGTGCATGTATGCACCCTTTAAGCGTGTCTTTGAGTGTGCCTGTGTGAACAAGAGTGATAGGGAGAAAGAGCACTATGAATAAACAGATTTTTTTTTTTTTTTTCAAAATGGCATTGGGTTATTGGGGTGCATTCTGTGGTAATAGGATGGCAGCTGCATGACTGCCCCAACAGTATGGCAGGAATCATTCAGACACTGGCTGAACATCTGACTTCATACTCACCAATTGCTGCATTTGTGTATCAGCATGCAGGACGTACTAGATAGAAACGTATTGATAAGCTTCCTAGGTTTTTAGCATTCCAATTTACAAGAAAGTATGAGAATATTTTTCTCAATATAACATTAGGCCATTTCATCCTAATACCTTTCCATTTCAATATTGTACTAGGGTGAGGTATTGCTAACCAACATAAGCAAAAACAAATAGTTTCTCTATACTAATGGTACTCAGACATTGTAAAGCGGAACTCCCTAAAATATCTTATGGAAAAAATAACAAAATTGATACAGTTTTAATTGCACTTTTGACTCAAATTTCAAATTTGACTTTGATTATTAGCCTGTATGCATCTTTGAGCACCTCTGGGCTTTGCAGCAAACCAGAGTACATGCAGTGTAAATTAGGACTGAACACAATGGCTACGAAGTGCAGGCCACTTCGTAACAGTGTGTAAATTAGAGGTCATTTCTCAGCCTTCATCTCTTGCTCCTACCTGCATACTGTAATCCCACATCCTTCATTCGCTTATCCTGTTTCATACATCACCCTGTATCCTTCACTCCTACATCCTTACCAAAACCATTTCAAGAGCCATTCTCCTATGTTTTACCTCTCATCCCATTTCTTTATTCCTACTTCATACTTATGTCAGTCTATTACCCCTGTCTCCACAATCTCTCAGATTGCCCTTTTCAATCCCATGTCTTTATTTCTGCCCCTACACCTACATCCTTAATTCCTACCAACCTCATTCCCCATCCTCTTTGCCTCATTTTCAACCCTCTTTTTTATATTCCACACTTCTCATCCCCAAATGTATCTTCATTTATCTCAGGCTTATTCCACACTCATTCATCAACTATGCCCACTTGATCCCATATTCCTTACAGTTTATCTTTAATCCCTTCCTTCCTCCCTTATTTCTTATTTTTCATCTCACCCCTACTTCACTTACCCCTACCTCCAGCAGCCCACATCTTAATTTTTCACCTCAACCTTAACCCTCACTGGCTGCTTTATATTTCATCAAGCAAACGTCAACCCTCTGAAGGGTTTTTCTCTGGTAGCATTTGGCCTAGATATTGATTCAACTAAACTTTATTGGTCACTTTCTGTGAAAAAATACTTTTAACAAGCTTGGATATAGCGTGATTCTTCTGAAGAGGGCCTTATGTCCATGTTCCAACTTCAATTTTGTATGCTTTACCTCATATCAATATACAAAACAATACAATGGTTGAATCTTTAAGTAAAACATTAATGCTTCTATTTATAGATATTTTCAGATTTTTGAGAAGTTGATTTTTCAACTTTTCTTGCTGTTTTTTAAATAACATCAAACATGTCAGTAAACAAGAAATGCTGTAATAAGAAAATAGGATCTATGGATTGTCTTTATTTAGCCGCTGTTCTCTAGAGCTTAGCCACAGCTATAAAGATCTCTATTCAGTACACCTAACGAAAACAGCAGCTTTTTAAGGAGATAGTACAGATAAATAAAAAAATGAGACAGAACTTTATTTTTCAGGTAAATTATGTATCTTAATAAAATACTTACTAATGTGCCAACAGTGATTGTGACAGAGGGAGCAAACTTGTTGAAATGTTTGAAGTTACTCTGTACTAGTGTTTTTACCACTTATTCTTCACAAGTGGTTCAGGTGGTTAGGTGATGCAGTATGTTTAAAACTATCAACATGTATCGTCTGACATATTTATACCAGCATTTTAAAAAATAACACACCCAATCCACCACCATTCTCTCAAAACAACCCAACCCCCACCCATATCCAAACACACAAGCCTATGAGGAAAACATAGTGTTTTGTTTCCTGTGTGTTAAACTGCAATTTAAAAAAACAGTAATCCGTGCCATAATCTTTTCCCAAATCCTGGCCGGGGTTATAAAGGGTTTGCATCTCTTCTATATATGTAACAGCTGAGCTCTCTTTAACAGAGACCAACTTTTACTACCCTTCTGCAGATAACGTCTCCGAAGGACAGAGATTTGAGAGTGGGGAGCTGAGAGAAGAGATGCAGCTGCTACCCTCGCCTTCACAGGTGACCCAGTGATCACAACGGCATCTGGTTGAATTACTTAACACTGCCGCCCAACAGACATGTAATCCGGGATAATGCCCTTTTGCTGAGTGCTCCAATCTGGGTAAATTCATCCCTGAGGAATGAGATCCAGCAGCAGCGTGTCAGGGAGAGAAACAGAGAGAGGGAGAGGGAGACGAGAACAGGGGCTTGGGGTTGATTGGTTGGTATTAAAAAAGACTGTTTGGGCTGGGAGAAGGGTCTTCGAGATAGATAATGAAACCCAAGAGTAAACAGCTTGATTTTTTTAACCGACTGAATAACAAGAAGCAGTTCATTGGCAGGTTTTCGTAGAAGAGTTCAAATTAATCTTTTTTTTCCCTTTCCTGGCTGACCTGAATCCTGACAGACTCAAATTGTGGATAAGCCTGTACATTATTCATGCTGAAACCAGTCATCATAGAGTTATATGATGATTGCATTTACTCTGTGATCAATGTTTTTTATTTAAAAAATTTTATCTGCCGTCTTACTGAAGAGTCTTTTTGATTCCTTTTTTCTGCAGTCGTCCAAAGGCAATTGATTTTCCTTTGAAACCACATCCCTTTGAATGTCACCCAGCTCCTGACAAACATTGGAACTTACAAGTTCCAGCTGTCCAACGGCACCATATAAGATTATTTATTCATATGTTTACTTATTACCATAAATATCCAACAGGGCCCTCGGCTCAGAGGGATTACAGTGGGCTTAATCTATCGCGGCAAAGAAATGAGCAGGGGTCACAGCGATGGAGGTGATTTAAACAGGCTAGCCTTGATGGGACATGCAGCACAAACAAGAAAACAAACTACATGCCATTTGGCTCCATCATGAGCTGATGACATCATGTGTCACAGTGTGTGACTGCGCTGCTTGGTGTGCAAGTCATAGAATCAATGCATGGATGTGTTTTATGCACAAAATAAATGTTCCAAATAATAATAATAATGTTTTATAAAGCAAGGCAAAGCCATATTAAAAGCATGTCATAGCTTGTGTATAT
>JAUZNJ010028762.1:0-15862 GCA_034780135.1 Jordanella pulchra | reverse complement strand
GAATCGTTAAGCAAGCTGCCAAACGATGCCACGGAATCGGAGCACACGGAACCGGTTCTGAACAGGAACCGGTTCTCCATTCCCAGCCCTAGCGTTGATCCAATACAGTCCAGGGTAATCAATAACCACTTATTTTTGTCTCCAAGGTTTATCCATATTCATTAATTTGTATTTAACTAATTAATTTGTTCTTGTTTTCTACTCTTTGTCCACTTGGTTCACGTCTTTTACATCGATGTTACCATCCCAACCTGTCCCATTCCCTCAAAGCTGTTTCCTTGCTTCTTATTTTAGCTCAGTCTGTGTTCATAAGACTTTCATCCTCAGCCTCTCTGCTTTCCCTTCTTTAATTAGAAAGTCATTCAAAATCGAAGGTTCAATAAATAAACGATCTTCAATTAAATGATTATAACTGTAACCTGCTTAACACCTTAGCCTTTTACTCACAGCGGCTCCTGGATCAGCTGGTAAAACCCAGACACCTTTCACCTATTTAGACTATAGTTATTACCATTAACTAATAATGGTAATAACTCCGACCTGTCCAGGGTGTGCCCCGCCTCTCGCCTGAAACGCAGCTGGAGATAGGCACCATCAACACTCCCGACCCCATTAGGGACAAGGGTGTAAAGACAATGGATGGATGGATGGATAATAAAATGTCTTTGTTAATTCGTCTATTACCCAAAAGGAATGATTCCAGCCTGAATACGAGTTCATTGTATAAAATAAACAAAACGACCACGAGTTAAACAACAGTACCTTTATGTACTACAATTACTGAAACTGACACTACTGGAATAAGCACAAGTAAAATAAACAAAAAGGGAAAAATAGGTTTCAGAGTCCGTTCAAAGGTCCATGGAAAAGTTCAAGCTTCAGGTTTTAATGCATTCAGGAGGTGTTAAACAATTAATGTGAAATAGACCGTGATCCGAGGTTTTATTCAGGTTTACATTAGAGGAATGAATAATGACTAAACTGCATTAGTTGTCATAAAGCTGAAAGAGGTTAGCATTAGCTGATTCTGTTGTCAGCTAACAGCTTTGCTAACCGGTCAAATTGTTGACTTTGTTTTCGGCTCCGGTCAGGACGAAAAGGCCTTCCAGTTCGGGCCAGCTCTGTTTCAGTCGGTCCGTCCAGATCATCCACACGCGATTATCGAAGAGAATGGAGTTACTGCGTTACTCTGACAGTGCACTGTGTGGGGCTGCGGTTCAGAAACTCACGGACCTTGAATGGAGCATTGATCAGGCGGCTCTCTGTTTCTGGCGGTTAACCGTTAGCGATAGCTCCCGGCAGTGTGAGGTCCAAACGAGGTGGTGAGGTTTGGCACTTCCAGGTGGGCCTCGTCCACAGTTCAGCTCGGCTTAGTCCATTCAGTGGCTCCCCTTGGATGCAGCACTCAGGCTCCGACTATAACTGGATCTCCTCTGCAAAGCAGGCTTCAGAAACACTGCGTCCAACCCGGTTTGGATCGCAGGAAAGCACTGCGTTCAGTAGTGATGATATGAGATGGTCCGAGGCTTCGAGGCGTGTATCGAGAAGTGAAGAGGGCGTTTCCGCAAAGCGCGTTTCGAGGCTTGCTTCAAGTAGGGGAGGGGCTGAAATCAATGACATCTGAAGCCTCACCACCGCAAATACCACGTGACCGCTTCGGGCAGTGGTTCAGATCGCCCACGAACTTTGACATGCATTCCAACCGCTTCAGTATTCAGGGAAGATGTGGGAGTTTGTAGAAGAGCTGCATTCAGTTGAGTTTTTACACAGAGCTTGGATTCACTCTAAGAAGAGATTGGATAGAAAAACAACAAATCTAGTTAGTGAAAAAAATTGCTTGTATCACACAAATCATCGTTGTCAGTTGTGTCCCCATAATTAGTTTACATTTATTTCCTCTGTATTGGTAGTAGTGACAGTGGTGAAGGCTGTAATAATGTGACTCCAGCCTGAAAGGTTGCTGGTTCAATCCTTAATTGTGGCTTTTGAAAGTTGCACTAATTAATCAGTATTTCGGACAAAGTTTCCAATTTGTATTAATTTGCCCTTTACCAATACACTTTGCTTAAGAACATTATCAAATTAGATTAGTTGTTTTAAAAAACGATTGGGTGGACACATAATTAAAACAAAAAACTATGTTTTGAATAAAAACGACCAACACCTTTTAGTTTACTCATCATTGCCCAAGTGGCACAAACGTTCAGGGTCTGTTTGAATTTATGTCACTAAAATGACAGAAAACAACATATCTTGAAATATTTATCTATTCTAATACAATTTACACAAACAAAATTAAATATATATATAATATACTCAATCATGAACAGTTTCAAAGGGATTAAGATAAAAAAAACAAAAAAAACAAGGAAAACTTTTGGAAACGTCATAGATTATAATGCTAAGTGTAGTTATGAACTGCACCAGTAGGTGGTGTCATGTTCCCATGAAGCTCCATGAAATGAGTGATTTGTTGAAGCAATTTGGCCAAATGGTTCAAAGGCCTCATGAGGCTTCATCTCACCATCACTAGCGTTCAGCTTTGAGCACAGGAAACAAGGTTCGGCTCTGGGAACGTAGGCAGGCTTTAGTCTCTCGGTCGAGCGAGTAGACTGCTCCGGAGGCGCTAACTGGGTTAGCTTCAGCTGAATGATCACCTCACCTTACCAGGCTCACGCCAGCGGCTGAAAGCAGGAAGCGGAGCACACGGACATGGTTTTTTATAACCTCGGTTGCAGGATGTGACGTCAGAAGAGTGATGCCATATTTATTTCCTTGGCACTTGATCTCAACATCTGTTAATGATATACTTTGAATATAGATTTTAGAAATTCAAAAATGGGATAAGTAGTTGGAGAAGTAAACACTGAACCGGATCTCTGCAAATTCTAGCAGTTATAATTTAACTTAACATGCACCGCGGCAGCAGCGCTAACAGGGCTCAGAGTATTAAGCTAAAAGTTCATTTTTCTGTTGCCGTTGTTCCACTAAGGTACTTTTTAAGGTCATTCGAGGCGAAAATATTCAACATCTAAGCTTTACTATATGGCCGATTTACTGATTTAGTGCAAAGGTTTTTAAAAAGTTCAGATGTTGAGAGAACCGTAGCGACCAGTGGAGCTCCGATGCTACCAGCAGCCATAGCTAACGTTAGTCCGTCGGCATAGCTGTGTGTGAAGTACTGATGGCTCTGATGGCGTTTTTCTTTTGTTTTACTCAGCAAAAGGTCAATTTTATTTTTGTTTATCTGTGTGTTTTGATCATTATTCCTCAAATAATCTATCATTATCTTGAGACTATTAACAATAGGAGTTTAAGTACAGCTCCAGCTTTTAATACGGTGACGCCACAAGTAGCTTCTGTTCCCATTGACACAGATCTGTCCCGCGTGTTCGCGTTCTCCACAAGTCCATACTTTTGGTGTTCTTGTGAAGACCCTACGTGGCGAGAACACGAGTCCATACTTGGGTTTTTGAGAATTGAGAAACGGCCAATGAGTTGATGCAATCAGCTGGTTTTTCCGAGGACAGAAAACTGAACCAATGTGACCGAATCGTCTCTATAAAAAGCATTAATTCAATTCAGTTTATTTCTATAGCGCCAAATCACAACACGTCATCTCAAGGTTCTTCACAAGAACAGTTTATTCAAATCACAGTCAGATTAGTTACAAGTTTTCTATCTAAGGAAAACCAGCTGATTGCATCGAATCATTGACTCGACAGCAATCCCTCATACAGGTGACGTGTTGTGAACATACGCTATAGAAATAAACTGAATTGGATTAAAATGGAGGTTATTCTTTGAATCTTTAACTCCTAATTTCTTTAAGGAACCTCTTTCTGCTTTTACTAAGGCTCTGATCCCATATGGGTTGATGATCATCTCCCTCATGACTTTAAATCATCTCATGACTTTAAACATTTTTGCGTTGAGAAAACAGCAGAGATCATTCTGCTACATTGGGATTACTCTGAGATTAACTCAGGGTTAGAAGTTAATGCTTTCCTTTTTTTTTTCCAAAACACTGATGTGTTTGTGATCTAAAGATAAAATCAGTTTGCAGAATTCAGGAATGCTAATCTCATTGCTAACTGAAGTGAACAATAGTCAGTTATTGAAGTACACAGGTGTAAACTGTGACTCTCTTCTGTTACTAGAATAGTACAGAGAGTGAATTGGGAACTAGGCTGCTTCAGTTGCCACAGAAACTAAGTCAAGTCTTAGCAACTCAGCTCTGTGGAAACCCTACATGAGAAGCAGCAGAGGCACAACTCCTACATTCCTTCATACAGTAGTTTAGCTTTAAAATGCATCAATGTGAATTTAAAATCTAACTCTCAGTTTAGAATTAAAGACGAAATCCCTTTCTATAAAAAATTCAGCTTTTCCTGACTGCATCTCCAACCATTGATTAACAATACTACCTAGTATAATACTGCTGTTAAAAGAGACGGGCCAATGTACTCTAAGAACAGGTTCACACCTAACCTTTGATATTTGACTGTTGATCTGTACAAAAAGCATAAAGTTTAATCATTGATATAGCTTTTAAGGAGACTGCAGACAATCCAGTATAATTTCACACATGTAAGCATTGTATATAATTGCTGATACATCCTATTACATTATACACATACTGTAGTTCAGTGCTTATGTCTGAATAAGGGTATGAAGAACAGAAGCATTCAATAAAGCTGATTAAAGTAAGGCTTTTTAATTTAAAGATCAGTGTAATACTGAAAGACTGCAGCACCCTAATGGAGCAGAAACAAACAATTTCATTTTTCATTGTTCCATTTTATTAGTTTATTGCAGAAACTGCAAAAGTATTCACACATTTTATGTTACGGTCGAAAGCTGTAGGGGGCAGGAAAATATTAATAGGATATTTTTTGTACAAAACCCCAAAGATTTTAATAACAACCCATCAATGCAAGGCTCACTCTTTGAAGTTTGCCTGTTTTTTAACCTGGCATATCTAAGTACGAACATGTTGTTAGTTCTTTATTCAAAGTGTCTGGAACTAAGCCTGAATTCACAGAAACTGAACTTTGACTAGGCCACTGGAACATTTGAATGAACTTTCTTCTAATTCACTGCTTCCCAGCTGTGGATGTATGTTTCAGGTCATTGTCCTTTTGGAAGACGAACCAAAACATCCATTTTTCCTTCCTCCACATGTTTGCTGACCTCATCTGAGGGTATCTGGACTTCCAAATGGGATTATCTTGAAATACTGGCTTTCTTCTTCTCTCTTTCCATAAATGCCAGATTCATAAAGGACTAAACTGACTTAGTGTTGCTACCGAATATTCTCATTGATCGATGGATATCAGTGCAGTAGAAACATCTCTCTTCACTGCAGCATTGATTACTCACCATGACTTGAAAAACTGAATCCCCGTTTATTTTTGATTGATGGATTAAAATGTTTGTGTTTAGTTCAGAACTGGAGGTTTTGTTTGAGAAGCTGACCTTGTTGGACCCTGACCTGTCTGCTGTGTTTTATTTTTGGTTTTTCATTTTGCTGTTTATTCACTATTGTTCATTTGAAGCCTTTAGAAAAGAAGTTGGACTTTTACTGAGATCAAAAGTTTCACACATACTATGTTCTGATCATGTGGCTTCTGAATGGAGCTGTTTGCACTTGATTTTATCTCAGGGCATCAAAGTTGAGAGGTATTATTATCATTAATAGTAATCGATACTTGGTCTGCACTTTTGCAAGTGACTCTGTTTCTGTTTACATTTCATTAGTGCTGGTTTAGTTGCTGGTAGTGATCTAGTTTCTGCCTCTGTGCATCATGTATACATGTTGCGTTATGTGTGGGAGCCCAGCTGAGGCTTCTTTTAGCTTCATGGACGGAAACACGAGTGTTGGGTGACATACATAAACAGGGCTGTGCTGAAAACAGAGAAACAGATTGAGACCAATAGCTGCTGTGGGACATTTTCTGCTCGTCGGAGGAAGAAAATCAGCTCTTTGTTTTCATAATTAGAGTGTGAATGATGTTCTCACCCGATTGGATGCAGATAATAACCCCCCCAACAGCTTCATTTGTCCATCTCATCTCTGCCTCAGATCTTTGAGTTCCACCATCACAACAAGAAAAAAATAACTCTACTTTTTAAGCCATATATTATTAATTCTTGACTTTATTCATGCACCACATACTTTATACATAATGGATGGCTCCCAATCATGACTGCTGGGGATGAATCTATATGAACAGGTGAAATTCACACAGCTGGCGGATTGTGCTTGAAAACAAGATATGGTCCTTAGGATGAAATGACGGGTGTTTCTGTGGCTTCTGCTGCTAATCTGAGACAATGCACTAATCTGTATTATCTATCTTAGATTAAAAGAGAATACTGACTTTGTTTTGTCCACACAAAGCCACGGTATTTATACTAATCTAGAGGGCTGTGCTTTAAAGGGGAAAGGCTCAGGAGTAAAGCAAAATAAAGCACTCAGAAAATCAGATACTGCAGGTTTAGTTTGGGTGTGAATACTGTCATTCTCACTTTGGGTGCTTTTCAAGTCAGCAGAGCTCAGATACCCTCAGGAGATTCCCGAGTGTCTCCAGCTCCTCCAGTTCAGTGTTAAATCGGCTGAGAAGTGGACATTAGGAAAGCCGAAGTCTGGATTCGCTCCTTTGCTGATGTGGCAGATGAAAAGGAATGTCTCACCTGTACAACTTCGTATTTTTTTGAGAGCTGTTTAAAGCAAGTTCTGTTCAGCTGACACATTATAATCTGCATTTAATCAATTTAACAGCAGCCCGTCTCCTACTTTTAAACTTGTTCATAACTTCCTCTATGTGACCAACAGCGAAAAATACCACAGAGCTGGAATTGCAACTATAAACGGGACTTAAGCATCACCTTTGCCAACAACCCTAACAATTGATGTCTGGTCTTAGAAAAAGGGGAATTCGATTAACAAAATATCTTTATTTTTTCCACAGACAAATATGCGCCTTTGATGATCACAGTGGATCAGAGTGTGAATTCCAGCTCAGTAATTTTACCAAATATAAAGTGTTCAAAAGTGCACAGCAGTAGAAAAACGGATTGTGATTATTTGTATTGGTTGATGACGTCCCAGGAGGTGCATGGATGGAGCTGATTGGCTGGACTTAGTAAACAAAACAGTCAAAGAAACAACATTTGATCTCTGAAAACATCGGATCTGTGGGATTTTAGATTTCCCTCGATGTTCTGTTGGCTTTTCCACGGACAGAGAAAACCCACCAATAATCTTCAGAACGAGCTGCTGTCTGAACATTTGTTTGTTTACAGTTTAACTTCTACCTTTTATAGTTAAAACCAAAATGAGATCAGAAATTGCATCCCTGGTAAATTTAGTTTAAAACACATATTTGAATTTGATCAGCTATTTCCTTTTGACTGAAGATAATCTTTTTGTGTTGAATCAGACCAGCCAGTCATCCGCAGAATCTGAGGAGGGAGATAAAAAGTCGGGCGGCTTCAAAGTCAAAGAGGTGAAACTTTTCTCAATATATCAAACATTAAAACACAGAACAAAAATCAGGTCAGCTTTAATCAAAAAGATTAGTCCCTTCATGAAGATATTGAGAAATGAATAAATAATTTGGAAATAGTTTTATAAGGTTGTTTGCTGAAACAATGTCATTAGTTAAATTAGCTAAAGCTTAATTTTCCAGGTGTGTGAATGATATTGATTTAACTATAAAACTCTAAGCTAAGCTTAACTTATCTTGTTGAAGAATCACAAGCAGCTTTTAAACTATAAATCTGTGGCTTTTCCTTAAACAATTCAAAGGTAACAACTATTAGCGACCAAACAGAGCAGGAAAGCCTGATGCAGATCAACCATAAAAACTTCCTGATAATCCCAAACCCATGTGAGAAAGCATCCTGCAAACCATTAATACGATCAAATCCACACATGATGTGAAGACCTGTGATGTTCTCAGCTTGCCTTTCTTTCTCAGGATTTGTATAATTTTACTGTTAATAATGAATAATTAATTCTGCATCTTACGAGATGCTATCGAGTGTCTCAAAAAAAGAAAAAACAACCCATAGATTTTGGAGTACTTTACATAAAGTCCTTTTTTAGATCAGATTGAACTCCTTACACAGGCCCTTTATGCTCTAAAACCTCATGATGTTGATGAATTATATCAATTTTGTAAACTCATGTAGGTTGTAATTCCTCCTTGAAGATATATAAAGTCTTTACCTGTTGTAATAAATAGCTTAATGCAGCTATTACTGCTCAACCAGTCACTACCGGTTAATTTTTCCCATATGTCATGGCTGATGTAGATACCCCAACTGCATGAATCAAAAGCTCACTGGCCTTTTTTTGTTTGTTTTAGGCTTTGTTTGTCTCACTGCAAGCTTTGTGGGATTACCTAAAACATTTCAAACAAACAAAAAAATGTGCAAGTAGCAAAATACTTAGTCACAGAAGTGTGAACCTGAAAGTCATTTTCCTAATCAGTGATAATCCAAAGGGGATTGAAGTAAATAATTGTTCCAATGAGATGTGGCGCACCTGGCTCTACACACCGAGCTGAACACACAGAGACGATCTGAGGAGGTGAATTCTCTTATATTTTTCAAAAGAAAACATCTTAAGGTTCTCATGTTTATATTCATACAAGTAGTTTTGATTTAACACAAAATGTTGCAGAAGAAGTCCAGCGTCAGACATACGAACACAAGCAAACTCAGATCAAATGGAGAGAGGCCTGTATATTAGGTATCTACCACCCCCTGCAGATGTTGTCATGGAGACACTCTTTTGGGGATGTCTTTCTCTCTCTCTATCTTTTTTTTCCTCTCTTTTCTTACAATGCAGCATTAGGATGGTAATGCTATGCTCAGCACACCACGCTTCAGGTTTCCATGTGACTCCCTTTCTTACATAACGCTCTACTGGAGAGGAAAATCCACTTACCTGATATTATATCCATAGTTTATGGTATAGATGTTTGTTCACCCCCATGCCTCTCATGTGCTGAGGAGGATTTATCTTAAAAGGTATATAAATAAGGAAATTACAAATATGATGTAGTGGTCCCATTGTAAGGTTGATTTATTGACAGTATTTAAATCTTTCAAAGAGATCAAATAATTCAGTGAAAATCGATACTTTAAATGTGTTTGAGGCGATCACTTGCCCTCTGTGTGGACGTGCTATAGTTGCTAATGAGTGAAGCACATTGCAGCTTTCCTTGGGTTTCCCACCAATAACATTAAAAGAACCATCAGCTGCACACCGATGTGTAAAGATGGGTTTTTGTATTCGATTAAACGCTGACATCACCCCGGCAGCCTTGAGCCTTGCACCGCAGTCGGCTCTGAGATGAATGCACAATATTTAAATCCAGCCTACCTGGTTCTCTCACTCCACCCTGTGGACTCAGCAGGGCATCACAAAGACACGCAGGGGACACTGAAAGATGGACATAATACATTGAATGGAACAGGATAACATGATGATTATTCTGTGAAAGGTGTTCAGTGTTATTATTCGTTTACTTTATTATGGTGATTTATTGGTGACGACTCCACAGAGTGCCAGAGAAGGGAAAATTAACCCAAACAATTTCACTGTCTGATACTAAGCCTGTCCAAAAGTCAACATATTTTAGAACATGCCTCAGATAAATTACTCTTAAGTGGATAAGACTGCTTTTTGGTGACCTGTTTCTGTAATCATGATTGCAATTAGAGAATAAGAAGCTATTTATTCTAAGTGCTACAGAGAATTTGGTTTGATAAGCTGGTTGTAAAAAATATATAGATATATAGATATATATCTATATCTATATATGACACAGAATACATTTCCTAACATACCAGTTGTCTATATATTAAAGAAAACCAAATAAGACAGAAACAAATAATATTTTTGTAGCTTTTATATGAAAAAGGCTACAGTTTTATATCCAAAGTGTGGCCAGTTGTAAGGATACCAGCAGTTTTGATTTTGTTACTTGTTATTTGTAAAAAGACTTAATTTACTGAAATGTTTCATCTATTAAAAGTACTAAGAGTAATTGTTTAATCAGCGGAAGGAATCATGATTTTTTGATCCACCATAAAAAAGGCGACTCTGTTCAAAAAGCTGCGTGTGAGTGAGCAGTTATTGAGACCCAAAATATGTTACAGACAAATTTGGCTTCTTTAAAACAGACCTTTGTATAGTATTAAATATTCTTACCAAATTTTACATTTCAAGTTTGAATGCTTGGAAGATTTTGGATATTGCCTGAGAGACAGTGTGATATCTTTTTAGTATGCAGTAGCTGTATAAGGGCTCCGGTTAAAACAACAGCCTTCTACAAGACAAGTGCAGATTCAGCAAAAACCGTTACCATTGCTAGCACCAGTTATATTGATTTCTTTTGCAATGTTTTTTTTACTTTGTGGGATTTTGAGCACTTAGTCTGACTCTAAACTCATTGGGTAGATCCCCTTTGTTAAGTGGTCTACCTTCTCTGCACAGCTGCTCTTATATTGAATAAAAAAGAATAGACTGTGCAGAGGTATAATGCAGTGGAAATGTGTTTCCCCCCTGAGGTTTCCTTTTGTTTTGAGATTCTGTCAAACTTACATGTTTCAGGTAATTAAACAAACTCTCAAGCCAATTAAGGTTCTTTTGTGTCTTGTTTCACACTGGTGGAATGACTTACCAAGCTCTAATTCTTGAAGACCCAGCTTTCCAGGGAGCATCTCCTACACCAGTACCTAGCCTTTCACATCCCTGGATCTTTTTGTCCTCCATCTCCCCCTAAACTTTTCTATTCTGTCACCTCTGACAGGCTAAGTTGCTCATTGCTAGCTCTAATATGAACTAAATCTTCATTTGTCAGTTAATTTGGACAAAATCCCCTGCCAAATACATAAATGTAATATTCAATATGGCCTTGATTGTGTTTTTTATATTTCCCTTAATAAATAAATCTAATATTTGAAATTTACTTTTTACAATTGCTTAGGTCTCTTAATGTGATATGAAAATTAGTTGATCATATAAAACGTGTTTTGTCTGCTGTATGTAACCACTCATTTATTAAAGTAATCAGTGCTTTGAAAATGAAGAGAATCCAAATGCAATTTAATTGTAAATATGTACATCTGCACGCGGATTCACCTATGAAATGGTGCCACGTGCAAATTTTGACAGACAGAACACTAATGTGTCAGTGACCTGGAGGAGCCGTGGTTTGTATCCACTGTCCCAGAGATTCCAGCACCTCAGACAGCTCCCGTTACATTATTCTAGGATTAGCCAACAGGGGGCGCAGCGATCACGTTCTTACATGCTGTGAGCAAATAAGACAAATAGAAAGAGTGTTAAAATGTTTCCCAACTCTTACTGGTTTTACAGACTAACACAATGTGTCTTTGAGCAGATATCGGGAGTTAGATTTGTTTCTTTTTGAGGTTCCTCCTGATTGAACTGGAGGTTGATTCATCAGTATTTGGATTCTATGCGGTTCGCTTTTTAGATTCCCGCTGCGCTTTGTGTACAAACTTTACGGGTAATCAAGCAGAGAGCGGGGTGAAAGAGAGAAGGAGGCAACTGTGAATGATGCTCCAGACCTTTAGGCATCATGTGTGGACGAACGTCGCGTCAGAAATGATTATGACTTTAAATTTAGATGCGGACGCAAATATCGGACACTAAAGGCTGCGGTCGCGGCGGGGCACCCGGCCTTTCTTTATTTTTCACCGGGGTATCAGCGACCCCTCGATCCCCACGTTCCTCAGCCTCGCCTGGAATCCGACTGCTGTGATCTTGCGGTGGTTGTGCGTGAGTGGGTCTGTGTGGCTCCGGACTGATGTCTCTTCCAGTCAGGAATTTAAAGTGTCTCTCACCGGTCATGTGCCAGTGTAAGGTCATCTGCAGCAACCGGACCCTGTCTCTCATGTTCGGCTGTAAGGTGAGCCAATGTGTGCATCTTTATTTTCTAGAAAGGAAGGCCTCCAGAGGAGGGGAAACGCCGCTTGGTTTGTTTTAGAGGCTGATCGTTTTGTCTGTGGGGCTGAATTACCCATTTCTTGCTCCTTTAATGACAGTTTTTGCATTTTTCTGACACGTTTCCAATCTTATATTAACAAACGATCGAGCCATTTCTTCATAAATCACCGGTTTCCTTTTACATATGGCAGGTTGCTGTAACCCCTGAAAGCAGGGTTTTTATTGCTGAAAATTGTATCCTTATATTGTAAAATAATGACATCGTTTACCTTTAATAGGAATAAGAGACGTTGCTTATTTTCAGATATCCGCTTGCAACAGGGCTAATAATAAAGCCTTTAGGTTCACATTTCTTCTTTGTAGCCCAGCAGAGCAAATTGCATGATAAGATTTTGACCTTGGGAGATGCACTTTTATGCTCAGGGCCACTTAGATATCATTCATCATCAGGGAAACTATACACTGACACAGTGGTATAATCCCATCTGCAAACCAGGGAACATGAACTGTGCCCCTGCTGCTCTCCTCCATCCCTGTTGTGTTCCTATCAGAACTGAACAGTGCTTGCTTGCTGCTTATCAGAGAAAACAGTCTTTCCTGTTAAGCCATGTGTTTGTGATGCTGTAGTTGTGGGTTTGTCATAAAGATTTACTTTCATTTATTCTGTTTGTCCATCATATGGCTGTTTGTCTGTTAGCCCTACTCTTCTAAAATCCCATCACCCCATTATAATTACATTTTTAAGAGTGTTGCTGTGTTACATACAGTGGTCAGCATATTTAGTGGGATCTGCAGAATACAATTTTTCTTTTCTAGATAAAACTTAAAGAAAATCCAACTTTAATTTTGGTACTAAGGAAAAGGCTCAAATGATCTATGTTAGAGAACTACACTACAGAATATGATATTAGGCTCGTCAAGTCCTTATAAAAACATTGGACTCGATCTACACTCTAATATATTTTTTAGAAAGGGATGCAAGAGAAAAAACATCTCCTTTTCATCCATACATGTACTTGGATTTCAACTCAAACTGGGTGGAAAGACATTGAGCTTTTCAGCTACACACCATCCAAGTGGACTTGATGTAAGACAAGGGATGAATATGTGGAGAAACAGTTCAGCCTCTCGTTAAATGTTGTGTGGATGATTTGCAGTTTGTTATTCCCCTATAGGCTCTTAACCTTGTAAGAAAGCAAAACATTATTTGATTTTTAAATTTTAAATATCCCGAATAAAACTTAATATGAGATTGTAATTATCCTTCTTAATGAAAGATTAATTTGTTTTAGATCCTATATTTTTTAATACATCTAGCTTCCAATGAATCTAATCACCTGTGTATTAAATATGTTCAGTTTTACAGTGGCTAAAAAAAAATCAGAAATTAGAAAATG
Source organism: Jordanella pulchra (assembly GCA_034780135.1). Taxonomy (NCBI): domain Eukaryota; kingdom Metazoa; phylum Chordata; class Actinopteri; order Cyprinodontiformes; family Cyprinodontidae; genus Jordanella; species Jordanella pulchra. The sequence goes on along the minus strand of JAUZNJ010028762.1, from coordinate 2,473 downwards.
CAGCAGAACAGTAAAAGCAGATAACTACTGCAACTTTTCCGCTGCAGATACGACACCATCTCTCCTGTTTTTCATTGCTGATATTGCAGTTTTGGGAAAGCCACATAAAAAGTCACTTAAATCGACCGATAGTCGTTCTTCTGTACAGCTGACATCTCTGTCATTGAAGCTGGTTGCTCCCAGTTTCTTTACTGCATTAAAGTCAAAATTTGGAGAAAAAAGTCAAAATTCAGAGAAAGTCATCAGACTTTTGAGAAAAATAAAAATCCTGACTTTTTTTCCAGTGGACTATACAAAAGAGGATTAGGGCCACTAAAAAAAACTTCTCCATACTTGAAAGAAGAGGATCCTGCTGTGCTCAGCAGGAAGTTTTACAAGCATAGATTTTCTCATGCCTCCTTGTAGACATCTTATTCCAGCTCCCATATCTGTTTCCTTCTTTTTTCTTTAATGTTCTTTTTTTTACTTTTTTTGCAAGGAGTATAATTTGTTTAACTTGGATTTAAGCTGCAATCATCAAGCAGTAGGAATCACACCCCACAAATGATCTAAGCATGGTTAATATAGTTAGTAAAGTCTGCTTATTACGTAGAGAAAGTAGTTAAACTCTGATATTTTAAAATTTTGCCAACATTTTATCTTCCTTCTTATTCTGTTATAGTCAGACAGATGTTAAAAGATAAAAAGGGTAAAAAGAAGAATGTTTCTGTACATTTTTCAGTCCTTCTGTTTTTCACCTAAAGTCTTTTTGCTTCGGTGTCCGGCGTCCATAATAAAACAAAGATATGGACAGAGGAGTTTCCTTTTAAATGTTTTCTTATAGATGTTTTTAACCGCTTTACAAATGCAGCAAATTCAACTTTAAGTCCCTTAGTGCAGTACCAACTTCCACTCTGAAAAGGGTTTGATTCAAATCAGAAGAAAAAAGGATTTAAATACAAAAATAAAAAATCAATTATACAAAGAATAGAGCTGCTGAAATATTATTTTCTACTATCTATTAGTAGCAAACAAAGCGATAATGTGACATTAATGTACTCTGGTTCAATAGTGCTCTAGATCATCACCAGTAAAATGATTGTACGTTCCTTGTAGAGTTTTTTGCTTTCACAGTAAATGATTACTAAATGCTGGATGATGCTTAATGAAGAGATGAACAAGTTGTTCTTTCAAGGTCTTTGTGTGTAGGTTCAGTAACCCTCTCAGCTTTTGTTTACTCTGTCGCAGTCTCCTGGGAGGTTGTTATAGGTGGTATTTAATTTGGATCTTGGAGATGTACAGTATTCTGCTTCAGTCTACAACAATGTGTTGGAACTCCCCTCTATGTGCTGCAGCTATCTGCTGTATTTGTGTGTTTTGTGTTTTGGTTTTATTATCCTCTGGAGGCCTGTATTTGCCAAACTTTTGCTGTAGGAGAACTTTTATTTCCCAAGGTTACTGTCTAAGGGAAATGATTTACATAACCTTTATTCTTCAACCAAATCTGGCTCAAATTCAGATTCTACATTTTAATTAAAGTTTGTCTTTTTGTAAGCATTCATCAGTGCTTTTTATGCTTAATGCTCATCAGTTGCCTCACAACATTTAATCAGAAAACAGCTGGCCATGCTGGAGGTTGTCCATGTTTGAGTGGAGCACTCACAGCGCAGGGCCTCGGGAGATGGAGCAATAGGCAGAGGATCAAGTTTGGTTGGGATTGTACATGTGGTGAATGATTTACAGCTCAGGGATCAAGGCATCTTTATCTCACTATCCGGATCGATGATTACCTCATTGGGTAAATTGATTTAATGTTATCTTAGTGCACATGAAAACCATCTGCTGTCACTCACGTCCGGGCAGCAAATCAAACAACAGAGATTAACGATGCAAACACATTATGAAAACCAAGGAAAGAGCTGCATTACACAGAGAAATGTCTTTTACCTACAACTGTAGGTTTAACTCACATAAATGTACAGTACACATGTGTTCACCTCCCCAAACCTGACAGTTACTTTAAAGAAACTATGCAAAGCAGCCAACATATTAACTGGTGATCCACTGACACAGAAGCATTTAAGCTAATGTCAGCTTTCTGCCTCCTAACCTTATTTATTGTTTCCCTTTACATTAGAAATATATCTGCATTTGTTAGAGAAAAAAAAACCTTCCAAGAGCTTCAATAAAGATTCAGTTGAATATGGCTGCCATGCATTTTAACATGAAGGTTGCAACTAAGCTGACATTTTGGACCCATAAACCCAGAGGCACATAAACGCTGCACAGTGTTCATTTGAGAACATCTTCCTTTTGTGTCTGAATGTTGAGAATGGGAGAGATAGAGAGAAACAGAGAGAGGGAGAGAGAGAGAGAGAGAGAGAGAGAGAGAGAGAGGGAAAGAGAGAGAGAGAGAAACAGAGAGAGAGAGAGAGAGAGAGAGAGAGAGAGAGACAGAGAGAGAGAGAGACAGAGAGAGACAGAGAGAGAGAGA
>JAUZNJ010028761.1:0-15862 GCA_034780135.1 Jordanella pulchra | reverse complement strand
TTTGAGACAATTAATCGTTCAGCAAAATGTGCTACCGTGACAGGCCTAATCATAGATTTATGAATTCTTTGGGATTATTCTTCAGCCTTTTCAGCAATGATCTCCCGTTTATCTACAGCTGTTTGTTAGAAAAAGTGGCTTTGGGACATGTGGGACAAAACTCGAATTCATCTGTCTTTTTATAATTACTCCATAAGTGAAAATACATTTTTGAGTTGAATATTATAAATTGCCAAACAGTTTTAAAAATATCGAGATGTTTTTGTCCATATCGCCCTGCCCTGTCATCTAAATAGGAAGACCAAAGTCGACAAACTATAGGGGAAAAACAGACCAAAAAATCCCTAAAACTATAAAAAGAGGTCATAAATTGCTCAATATACTGCTTACTGGTCAGTAGCTGTTTCTTCTGATGGTGGCTGGACAATGACTGTAATTTTGATATGACACTGCCAACAAAATGTCTTTGTTTCAAAGTAGCAAAAACAAGTATTCAACCTATGACTATTTGACAATTAATACTTTATTACATTAGAATTATATTAATCTGATAAAGTGAAAACGTCTGCTTGAAATGAATGTCTCTGTGTTGTAATGTTACAACCGTCCACTAGAGGGAGACGCTGTTTATTCTTAAGCATTGCCTTACTTATATTTGCAAGAGAAGTAATGCCAGTTAGGAGGCAGCTAGAGCAGAAACACAAATCAGTCCAGAGTCCGGTCCAGGATTATTTAACTGCAACAAGGATGCAGCATGAACTTTATGTGGTTCTGTTTGTAAATATAAACACGTAATAAACTCCTTGAGTTATGGTCTAATTAGTGCTGATTTAGCAGTGCTACAATGTAACTTCTCTGCTGAGCTCATAAGCTGAGGATGTGATGGCAGAAAAGTGGCGGGCATCATGCAAAACATGATAAAAAAATAAGACATTCTAGCAATAAATACGGTAAATTAAGGTTTTTTTTAATGTTAATACACTTCATGGAGCCAAGTTTTAATGTTCTTCTCAAAACAACCAAACCCCCTGTTTAATAGCGCTGCTGAACGCAGAAAATCTCCCAGCATTGAAAGCTGGATTAGAGTAAAACCACAGAGCTACATAACAGTTAGCATCCACTTCATTTCAAGAAAGTAGCAAATAGTCTGACAGTATATCAGAGCGACATACCCTGTCGCTGAACTGTAGCTTCACCTCTCTGTACTTTGTGTGTTTTATTCACCTTTTTTATTCAGATACATAATAGTTTTGTGTCTATTGATGTATTAGAAAACATTTTTTTTTGTTTATTCATATGGTAATAACTATTTAGCCCTTCATCTTCATGTCTGGCTGCTTATCAATTAATTATCAAGTGATAAGATCAGTTGATAACTTGCATCCGTATTTCAAAGCCATCCTCATTTGATGATTTAAAAAGTTAAAAATCGACCTGGAAAAGTACAAATATAATAATTTCCAAGTGAATGATGTGGGGCTTATTAACCGCTACAGAGAGAGTCAGACACTGTTACAGCAGGGTTGTCCAGCTCTGGTCCTGTGAAGCTGCCGTCCTGCAACTTGAAGTCGAATCCCTGCAACCAGTCAACCTGAACCAGAGCAATGGCTCTTACTGGGGCTCTACTGAGCTAAATGACATGCAGATGAGGGTATAAACCATTACGATTCAAGACGTGGTGGAATGTTGTAGCTCTCCACTACTGGCACCCTCGATTTAGACCACTTATTTAATGAGCTACATGGAGAGAGATTCCTATTGAGAGACTTTAAATGATTCTCTGAAGTCAAATCCAGTTAAAACAAATTGTGAGAAGCATTTCTTTACTGGAACAGTTTGAAGGGTTGGAACCGTTCATGGTCCTTGTTGGTGCTTCACTAAGGTTTGTGTACTTTGGTTTGCACCCGTCAGGGTCACAAGTGTTCGGTCAGTTGTGGGCATGAAGCGGAAAATCCCATCACCACCAGAGCCTCTCCTCCCTCCCAAAAATAAATAAATAAAAAAAAAGAATCCAGCATACATGATTGAAACCTTTTTCAATGAAAAGCCGTTCTGATTGGTCCTTAGCTGCACCTGGGTGGGATTTCTTGCAGAGAAGAAAAGGTCTCTCAGGGTTGGAGAAGTGTGGAATTTGATTTGATTCATTTTCATGTCTGAAAACAAAAACAAAAGAAAGCTTCATCAATCAAATGTATAGATATTTGTTGCTCTTTAGATCTTAATGTTTTAAATCAGAGCAGAGGTTTTCTGTTTTTAGAAGAGAACCTGTGAGCTCTTGATGGTTTTCTTTATTAGGAGCTTTCCTATTATAATTCTTTTTCGAATGCTGTGAAGAAATCAGATCATCTGAAGCGAGTTTTAATGTTATGTTTGGATTATTGTTGCACAAAGGTTTGGTTCTCAGATATAAAGGTCCTCCTCTGTGTTTGGTGCGGCGGCTCGGAGTTGAACTCGGTTAATCCTGTTTAGTTGGGATTGAAGATTGTAATAAAATCTTGAAATTAACAGCAGATCCAGCCCATTGAGTCTGTCGTCTTTAAAACCGTGTGTGCCGTCTCATTACAGCACATTATGTGTGGGTTGTCAGATAAAAGGGTCTTTCTTCCCTCCCCTGCCTCCGACCACAGAGCTGCTTTTACAGCAATTAGGTCTGGAATGTGACTTTCCTGCAGGGCCGTATCGTGGAGACGCTCCTCTATAAAAACCTGTTTGTGTTGCGTTTTCTTACCATTCATCCGTTATGTGTTCAGAGCTCTGAGCCCTTTGTTTTTATTATGCTCATGTCTTCAAAGAACAACGGAGGCCATGACTTTTCAGGGAATCTAAACACGGTCAGGTTCTGTGGTCGGGATGGAGGTAGTTTTCCAATAAACTTTAATCTGGGAGTCCATGTTTACAGTACATGCTGTTTTGTCTAACCCCCTTGATAGTGTTGGGTTTCAGCTGCGTGATCGCCTGGATTTACTCTTTGTGCACACTCAGCTGCAGCCCCCACCCCCCCACATTAGAAAATAAATGCATGAGTCTTCATTCATTAGCATCTCATCATATGTACTATATTGATCAAATGTTTTGCTCTGCTGCAGATCAGTTTCAAACCAATTTAGTGTCAAATGCAGCTTTAAAGTTCTGGAGATATGCATGTAAATTAGAGCTGCACCTTTTTGATTATTTTAGTAACTCATAATATACTATTATTTTTGGTTAATGTAAAAAAAGAGGAACTTTTAGTAAAACAATGTATCTAAATAACCAAGTATTCAAAATATTGAAGAAAAAAAAAAACAACATTTTAAATTAATTAAAATTGGCAAAAAGTGTTAAAAAATGTTTGCATATAGAAATAAATTAAACCAATTTGATCTTTACTAGAAAAATAATATTTAATATTATGTTGATAAATATAAATGATTTAAGTTTGTAGTTTTGTCTTATTTTTCTCCTATAGGTAGGTTTTTCTTTCTGCAAATTGCATCTTTTTGAGTCGATTAGTTGCTGATTATTTCATTGATCCAATAATTAGATTAATTGTTTCAGCCCTGATATTATTACACTTCAATTCATTTATTTTGATCGAAATGCGTCTCACAGGTACTTTGTTTGTATAATAATCTACAATATGTTTTTTATATTGTGGGCATAAAGCCATCCAAACCAACTTTGCCCTGTGTGAAATTAATTTTTCACCTTAGTAAAGTATGAATTAGCGGAATAAACGCATGTTAACCGGATCACTGAAGGACCTAAAGGATCAGGACGTCACTCTGTTCTTCTTTACTACAAGAAATAAACCCTGCCTCCAAACTGCTCTATGATTTTTAAAAAAAAATTTTTTTAAACCCTAAAAAAAAGCATTTTAAAGTTGCTCTTTAATAAAAGTTAGTGTTGGTTTTATTTATTTTACTTTATTTTTGTAGCTTGTTGTCTAAATGGTGCTGCTGTTTTGTCTTGGCTCTTGTTCCCAGGCACCGCCGTCCATGGTCAGCACAGAGCAGAGGCAACATGCTGAACATGTATTCCTCTCCTTCAGGAAGTCCAAATCCCCGTTCGCCATCTGCAAGCACATCCTTGGTAAACACTGAATAAAGCTGAATCTGTTTAACATTATTACCCACTGATGCTCAGGAGTCAGTTTCTTTGTAAGCTTAGAGCTGCAGGACATGTTTGAACCTAGTGTTTGGTGCAGGTTTACCTGCAGGGTTACAGTTAGAGGCACTTAAGGGATAAAAAAAAAGATGCTGAAAGTTCCCACTGATCCTTTTGATCAAGACTTTAGGCGAATATTCCTACATATCTTTACAAGACGTGTCTGCTATAAATATTTTCCTGCAGTGTTGTCGCATCCTGTGGTTCTACTTTAGTTTTTGTTTTTTAACTCGGCATTTTGATTTGACTTCTATCATTTTTTTTTTATTGTAGTGCTGGGAAATAATGTTTTTGATCTCTGCTTCACAAACATTGGAATATTTAACAACTAGTGTTTGAGCTGCTTTCTGTGCGGCTCTGTCCCAGACATTAATCAACCTGTCAAGGATTCAGCCCTGGACTACAAAGCAGGATATAAATGTTATGTAAATTAAAATTAAGTTGTGTACAATGGGGATTCAGCCATATATAAAGGTTCATACATTATTTCATTAAGTTTGATGTTAGTTGTATTTCCGCAAAATGTGTACAATAGAGAAGTAGTTAATCATGGTTAAAAAACAATCCTAAAGTAGCTGATGATTATTTTTGTTATCCTTTTATCTGTTTTTTATTAATCAATTAAAAAACCCCACTTCTAACAGCTTAGCGTTTCTAATTTGGAAAAATTAAAACATCAATTGCCCGTTTTAAAAAGTTGTGAATGACAGGAACCTGTAAATAAATGTGTATCTATACATGTGGTTGTATAATATGTGGAGTTCTGTCCTCATGTCCTGTGTTAGAGGGCTATTATTTCAGAAAATGTTTAAGTCTTGGTTAGGATTCGATTATCAAATTAGTAGGCGATTATTTCAACAATTGATTAATGGTTCCAGTACCAGTGTATATGAACATGTTTTATACTTCAAGTCAAATCGTGTCGGTCGTTAGTGGAGATCTGGGCTCAGCACAGAGCAGGTCACATGACACCATCAGATTTATAATCAGCACAGACATAACTTCCCATTAGATTGAAAGTTTGTTTGGGTTTTTTTCTGAGAGGGTTTTTGCAGAACAAAATCTAAACATGATTATCAGTTTCAAAGTTTGCAAACTCTTCCTTTTTATAACCATAATAAAAAGAAACTTAGTCTTGAATTTGGGTTTTATTTAAGTGTACGAAGGTATTTAATACATTTAGGTTTGGTTTTGTTTTTCTGCCTACAGACCGTCTCTGTTCACCATTTCTCACAGTTTTCTAAATGTTTCTCATGTCTCCAGAGACCAGTAAGGTGGACTATGTGCTATTCCAGGCAGCCACAGCCATCATGGAGGCTGTTGTGCGGGAGTGGATCCTGCTGGAGAAGACCAGCATCGAGTCCCTCCGGGCATTCCTCCTCACCTATGTCTTACAGAGACCCAAGTAAGTAGGAGAGAAAGCGGGCTTTGTTGGAACCAATGAAATGATCCCAACATCTGTCAGCAACACTCTTGAAATCCCTCTTCTAGCTTCTTAGATTTCTTTAAGAATCTTAAATGGATTTTTCTTTTATTAAGGAACCTTCTGATGAGCACGTTTTCTACCGTATTGGGTTTAGATGACACAAAGTCTTTATTATACATGAAATATCTGTTGAAGCAAACAAATGTGATCAGCTTGTAATTTACTGTTAGCTAGAGCCAACATCATTAGCAGGAGGTAATGAAAACAGTGATGAACTATTGTTTTAAGTGACATCAGCTGCTTTTCTATGAACCATCAAACGGTGTGAATTGTGATTAGTAAAAAATTTGCTAAATGGAAACAATTTGTGCAGTTTGGAAAAAGCTCCGGTCTTTTCCCTGAAAAGTTTGGAGTTGGTGCTTCAATCCCATCGAATATCTTATTTTGCTAAACTGCAATGGAAACGTTTTTTTTTTAATTTTTTTTTTGTAAAAAGACAAAGAAAACGACCAGAAGTAGTTGTAGGATGATGGTGTGGCGTGTTTGGATTCATACAGAGACTGAGCGATTTTTTTTTACATTTAACACTTGAGCTGTGGCTGAAATGTGGATAAAGCTCAAGTATTTACATCTGCTGCTGCTGCCATGTTGTTTTCAAGAGTCAATTTTAATTGGGTTTCTTATTTTATGGAAATAATGCAATTTCAAAATGAGCAGAATATCAACATAGTTTTGTGTACATTTGTAATAGAGACGCAGCTATGGAGGCATCCTCAGAAAATGTTTTCATCCTGATGCTAACGGTTAACAGCTCCATGTGGGTTAGCATCTCCTAGCAGCAGCAACAACAAACGCCAGCTTCTTTTTCCTCAGTTTGGTCCTCCTCATCTTCATTTTCTCTTATTTCTACATTCTCATCATCTTCAAGGGTTCAAACTTTTAACATTGCTGGACAAAGCTAGCGCTACAGGACCTAGCATACATCATTTACCTAGAATGCACTGCAGCGTAAACATGGCAACGTCCGTCCATGTGCCGGTATTTTATTTATTCATTTGTACGATGTTTTGTTTTATATCAAAATAATTATTTATTTTTAAAACGGAATATTTTATTGCAGCTAAACTTTTAAGGTGAAACCAGACTGTTTGCAGCTCTTGTCTAATGTACAGTGTGTTAAAGAGGAAACGTGCAGGACTGGGTTCCTAAAGCAGTCTTAGGAAGATCGGTTTCCTTTCATCGTCTTCTAGTTGTTGATATTTTGTTAAGAAAGCACAACTTTTTTTCCTTTTGCTATTTTTTTTACAGCAAAAAATGTCCTCGAATAACAATTATTTTTAGAGCAGATGTTTTATCTGGGATTTATTCGCTGACTAAACTGAACGCTCCCTCCTCCATTAAAGCCAATTTCCCAGCTTCCCTGGACCCTTAAAAAACTTTTCAATTTAATTTCAACTTGATTTGTTTTGTGGTTGAAAAGGCCAAACAAGGGACTAAAAGTAATATTTTATGAGTTTCCTGGAGTATAACAAACAAATAACCCTAAAAAGTATATTAAATTCCCACCCTCGTCACATTTTCGCTGTGTAATATTATAATTAGCAAGCTTGGATGCAGCATTCGGTAGGATGTCGTCTTTCAAGTGTCATGCATGTCAATAAACCTTCTGAGGACTTGGACTGATGCCCACTTCTGAACAATAGATGTAGCTGTGGAGATGCTAAAGTGGAAGGAGTCGCGGTGCTTTAGGATCCTTCCTAACATCCTCCCCAAACGTCTCCTGCTTCTCTGCAGCCTGCAGAAGTATGTTCGCGAGCAGATCCTGCTGGCGGTGGCGGTCATCGTGAAGCGAGGCTCCCTGGACAAAAGCATCAACTGTAAAAGCATCTTCCATGAGGTCGGCCAGCTGATCAGCAGTGGGAATCCCACCGTGGTAAAACGGCATCTTCAACTTAAATTGAAATATTTCTTTCTTTAGGCGGCTCCTGAATCTTTCTAGAATTACGTTCATGCATCACAGATTAGAGTAGCATCAAAACCTGGTTGATACTTTAATTTGTGCATCTTGTTTTGCATCTGTTCCTGTGTTGTTTGTTTTAGTTTTTTTTATTTGAGAGGGTACTCTTTTCAGAAAGCAGAATGTTGTCTGATACGTTAATAATAAAAAAGCCATCAGGGTTGTTTGTAAATGAGAAAGAAAATCATAACTCATGTAAAGGAAACTGAAGGACACATATAATGTGTCTAGAAATATTTATTTATTCCACCCTTCCATACTAAACTACATACAGGTCTGCTTTCAGTCCAGCAGATGGCGCTGCTGTATTTGTGCTGAAATTTTAACCCCAAGAAGAGAAAGTCTTTCTGAGCAAAATAATTTCAATAGTTAGACTTTAAACATGAATAAATTACTGAAGATCGAATCATCTTTTGGCTTTTCGATGATCTCTACAAAAATCAGCTTGTTTTTCTTTAAGTTATGATTCAATTATTTTTTTTTAAATTAAAGCTGTCATTAGCCATGATTTGTTTAGCATCCTTTCCTCTTCTACACAATACGTAAAAAGTTACCTTTGCAGTAACACTTGTAAACTGGCTGCAGGGGCAGTTTCCTTCATTGTTTTGTATCAGTGATGTAGTCCAAACCCAGGATTCGTCCGATGTTCTGCGTAACAAGCTCTGAATCCTCCTCCTTGCAGCAAACGCTGGCCTGCTCCATCCTGACCGCTCTGCTCAGCGAGTTCTCCAGCTCCAGTAAAACCAGCAGCATCGGCCTCAGCATGGAGTTTCACGGCAACTGCAAGCGCCTCTTTCAGGTTGGTTTCCTGAACCCTCTCCTTTGCTGCCCCCCCTCCCCTGTTATCGGAGCCCTTTTAATCTTCCATCCCCTCCAGGAGGACGGCTTGCGTCAGATCTTCATGCTGACCATGGAGGTGCTGCAGGAGTTCAGTCGTAGAGAAAACCTCAGCGCTCAGATGTCGTGTGTCTTCCAGCGCTACCTGGCTCTGGCCAACCAGGTCCTCAGCTGGAACTTCCTGCCTCCCAATCATATCCTTTGCTTCTTTCATGGTCTTCTGGTGTTACATAAAGTAACAAACCATTTAAAAACTTTATTTTTCCAACATTACAGCATCAGCAGATCAGAAAATATAATTTTCTTTACAGATGTGTGATAAAGTGGAGCCAATCCATGAAATGGAAGCTGTTTATTTTTTTATGCTTGATCTGTTTGCTGTTTTAGTCTGAGGCAATGCTTTATAGAAGAACCTTCTTTGTTGTTACAGCTGCAAAACTTTAGCTTAAACTCCACCAGTTTTTCTCATGCAGAGACTGGAGTTTGTGTTCAAGCTGTGATTTGATGTCGTATCCAGCTCTTAACACTTTGCTCTGTTCAGCCGTTTCGTTCTAGCTTTGGCCTCATGTCTAAAGATGCGTTCGGATTCACTTATTATTGCCAGGATGCAGGACAGGAGCGATGTGACTCCAAGGACACCTTTCTAGTGACACAGCCTGTTTTGGTGCATCTCTGCCTCACCTCTGTAGACCGAGGGAGAGTTTCAGGTCCTGGTTGGATGGAAGCATGGTGGAAAATGACAGTGATCCAGCCGCAGCTCGATCCTTATGGCGTCAGGTTTAGAAAACAAACAATAATTTAAAAATTTAAGCACTTGGGTTCAATTCAGAGTTTATTGGGGGGATGATGACCTCTGGGTGACTTAAAAATCAATCAGTCACTTCTAGCCAATATCTCTGAGAGTAGCACAAATGATTATTTTAGCTGCACTATTGAAGGACTGAGTTTTTTCACTTTGGCTGCACACTTGGTCACTGAATTATGCACATGAAACGCACGTAGTGTTAAACACGCTCCTTTAACATTGCATAAGCTTGTATTGAATGAAAATAAGTGACCCCAATGCGCCGTACAGAATAATATGTGGTTGTGGTTCACTTTGGCTGTAATCCAGACGCCATAGATCCTAACTGGGTTGATCTCTGCATTACAGCGAGTTTTCCAAAAGACCTGGTTGTTAACAGTTTGTTACTGAGGTGGTGGAGCAGGATGGATTCAAAAGGTTCAGGATATCAGCACTAAAAGTTTTTCTTTCTTTCAATCACCTTTTAGCAGTGTGGGAACCCGACTCAAACAAGGACAAAAGAAAAAGAGTTCAAATTAGAAAAAATTCAATTTAATTCTTCCAAAATAGAAAACAAAATATAAAGATTCAATGTAAAAATAAGTCAAAGAATAAATAACCATTTTGGGCTCAATTTAACTGAGGTCAACTGAACTCTAACTGAACACAAACAAAACTGACCTTCCTAACAAAGAACAAAGGGCTGCTTAAATAGGGGTGGAGTAACCTAAATCTACCACTTGAGGGAGGCACGACATAACAAAAGAATACATAAATACAAAATTAACTAAAGCATTCTATGAAACAAATAAAGCAAACTAACTTTTACTTAACAAAAACCATAATAAGTGAATATTTAAGTGACAAAATTAACTAATTAAAAACAACTTGAAACAAGTCCCCCCCTTCAGTCTTTCAAACAAATGGTATGCTCCAGGTCTCCTCCGCCAGCTGGTTTGAATCAGCAGCACCTCAAACGTAAAACAAGTGTAAATAAACCATTCAGACGGACATTAACTGAAATGTGCACCCTTTAGAATATATGTCTAAATGAAATAACTAACTTAAACATATTAACTGGAATATAATATAAAGAAAAATACTAACACGATGAGGTGGTGGGAGGAGCATCCACCACAAGCAGCTTCCCTGTTGTTTTGGAGGAATAGCATGATGCTGCCACCATTATGTCTCACCATGAGCAGCTAAAGATCAGGGTGAGATGCAGTCTTAGTTCACAACATGAAGCTTCTTTTTTCTTTTTCTTGTGTTCACCTCCTTCCACATTGTTACTGTTTACCATACTGATCTTATGGTCGTTTAATCGCCTTCCTTTCTTGCATAAAGCTGCACAGATGAAGTCTTGTCAGCAGATTCTCCCACCTGGGCTGTGGATCTCTGCAGCTCCTCCAAAGTTACCATGAGCCTCCCTCTAATGCTCTACTTACCCGTCTGAGCTTTAACTGTGTTCAGGTGACGGGTTATTCTCTGTGAGACGTTCAAAGCTCAGGATGTCGCTCTCTAACCTCACCGTACTTTAAACTTCATCTGCGATACGTCTGTTTTGTTCTGGTCTTTCTTCAAACAATTCCTTCCTTTGAATTACTTTCTGATAAAATTTGTGAAGCTTCAAAGGGTTTACAAAGCATCTTATGTCTCTTACTCGTGTCTCCGAATACATGTCGCCTGGAAACGCATACCTGTCAGCAAGTCGTGCTCTTGTGCACACATCCGTGTTACGTTTGCAGTTGGCCGCATTGTTGAGCAAACTTAGGCAGGCTGAGTGTTTGTGTGCTCAGCCCGGCTCATTACGCCTGTAATCCCCTCAGCCCAACATCCTCTCTGGCTGTCTGAGGGGATCTGGAGTGGCGCTTGGTGCCAGCCAGAGCCGTGGATCATTTTCAAAGAGGTGTCCACCCCTTTACCCTCCCCCGCCTTACACCCATGTTTCATTCCAGGAGCGCGGCTGCCCCGCCTGGGCTCGTCACGGCTCCCCCTTGGTATGCCTGGCACGCTGGGCCCGAACTGTGTGCCTCTCAAAGAGCTGCTTTCATGATTTTAAGACTAATCGATGTTGCAGCATCTTTAAGAAGCCATAGAAGGAGCTTTAAGGTGTCTGGTCTGCTGTGAAGGTGAAGGATTTGTTCATCCATCTTCCATTCTGCTACTTAGATTAGCATCTTAGCGCTAATCTGCACCGTTCATCTGAAATCTAACAGGAACGCATTGAAAAGGCTCCTTTAGCAGAGCGCAGGCTTTAAGGCACTCGGTGAATTCTGCATAAAAGAGTTTCATCTCTTTCAGCTGCTGATATCAAAGATAAACTGAGTAAACCTAAGAGGCACTTTCCTTTTTCTCAAAGGACAAAACGAATCCCAACAAATCTGTTTCTTATTCCACCACGTTGGTGGGATGAAAATTATCTTTTAGATCCGGATTTAGATTTAACCCACTGATTATAAAATAGTTGAATCTAAAGTGTGACCACAAAAAAAGGAGAGAAATCAAAAGGAAATTCTTGGGCATAACCCTGCTTATAATGTTTAATTCCTTACTGTTAAACTTTAAGTGAGTCCATTTTTTTTTAAATAAGTGTATTTTCCCAGGAACTGAGGCATTAAGTAACAATTTTCCAGTTGAATAAGAGGATTTATGTTTTCAATAAGAAAAACAAGCAACTTATTTCAGTTGCATCAAATCTAGTTTAAGTGCAAAATCCTCATTTTATTTGCAGATCGTCTTGTTTTTCTGCTCAAATTAAAAACGAATACATACATTTAAAAATATTTTACTCCATTTGGATTATTTTTCGCTGCAGCTCTCCTAGACTGATTTCCTTAAACACCTCTAAGCCTTTGAGTGTCTGTTCAGTTTTTAATTGTCAGCTAAATGCTGCAAAGACTGCTGGGTAATTTCTATAAGAGGGATCTTTAGACTCATAAATAAAGACGTTCTCTCCTCTTCATGTTGACTAGTCATAAATGTTGACTACCATCTCAGGCCATAAAAATAGCTCCTGGCTTCTTAGATGGAGCGGCGTTCTCCTTGAAATTCGCCGTGTGTGAAGTCTTGTGATTCCAGGAGCCGCTGTTGAAAAGCGGAACAGACTGATGAAGACCCAAAGGCGTGTCCCTCCTGTCTGCGAGCGCCACGTCAGGTGTGATCTGAACGTCTTCTCCGCTCGCTGCCGTCCTCCTGTGGAGACGCGTCGCTCCGCACCGAGCTGGGCTGCAGCCGGTTCTCCAGTATCTCATATTCAGACGCTTTATCATAAAAATGATGCCAGTCTTTGCTCCCTCTCATCAAACCATCGTTTTGACATCCTTTGCTGCAACTTACTACAGTTTTCTTTCCCAATTAATTTACCTTTTTTCAGATAGTCAAAATCTGTTAATTTTTTTACTAAAATAAATCTTTTGCTATTCCAGGTAAATGTCACTGAAACCCAATATTTCAGTTTAAATAAGAATCTGTATCAATCAAACACACCAAACAATAGGTTATAGATTTAGCTTAATTTCTGTAATAATTAACTGATAAAGTTTTAACAGGAATTGATCCCGTGATGCTTTCTCCTTAAAATATGTTCAAACCCTTTCAGTTGATCTTAGCTGCACAGATGCAGGATCTGCTGAAGTAGAAGAAGCAACGTTTGAAAATATGTTCTGTACAAAGTGAAGGCTGTAGATAATCTGTTAAGGTGACATTAAGTCTTATTGAAAAACAAGTCTTTTATTAAACTAGAGCAGCTGAAATCCCTGCAGACTGAGGCTGGCAGTCGATTCAGATCCCTGCTATTAAAATAGTTTTCTTTATTATGTACCTGGTAATATAAAGTTTTCTAGCTCTTACCTGAATTACAATAATGAACGTATTGATACCAGTATTGTATCAACATTCAACAAGTAATGGGAGGTGATGGTAGATGTAAGAGCAGTAGAAAAAACCCATCTTTTATTAAATTGATCTTTGGTTATACGAGTCGATCTTTAGGGATTAATAAAAACTGATTCAGAATTGGAAAATTTTTAGTTTTTTTTCTAATCCAGCCTTAATGCAGACCACACACATCCTGAACTTATTGTGTTCAGACTTGTGCCTTCAGCTCGGTGTGACTGATTGCATGCAATTAATCGACTAAATGTATCAAAAAAGGTTTTTTGTTTGCTTGAGGCTGTTAAATGCATTTATTTTATTTTTTTCAAATGTGCTAAAGAGGAGCTCGAAACGCATTTGTTGCGTAAGTTCTGATTTAGCGAACATTAAACTCACATGACTGATCAGCTGTTTCTTGCGTCCTGAATGCAGCATTCGAATAGTTTTTCTCTCTCGACTTCACTGGATGTCATGTAGCATCACTAATATTAGCTGACATGATAAAGTAAATCGAACTTGCTCTGATTGCATCATGTTTATTTAAGCCATGCTAACTCGCTGCCTCCGCTCTCTGTTTATTTTGATGAAAACTTCATACGTCGCCCCGGTTAATTCTCTCCAAACCAGATGCTAACACGTCTCAAGTCGCGTTTTTCTTTTTTTCTAAATAATACGATTTTTCTCAAAATTCAGTTAGTTTCTCCTCAGGGTCTCTGATCAGTGCATTCAGAGAACCCAGATTATTATCACCCTCATTCACACCTGTAACCATGTCTTCCTCTTTGGTAGAAACATTAATTTTCAGATGAAATATTTATTTGTAAAGAATATTAGAGGTAAAGACAGAAAGTTGAGAGGGACCCCATGTTTAAATGGAAATTGGAACAAGTCCCCCTTTTTAGAGAGAGGTCGTCCTGTCGTGAGTTATGCCGCTTTGGAACCAGCTCCGTTTTCAACATTAGCTCTTCAGAGGTCACGTTCTGGGTATTGTGGCCCTGAGGTTAGGGTGAGGGCTGTCTGTGTAAGTTGATGCTGAGTGTTTGCCTTGGCCCTGACCCGCCGCCATGAATCCTAAACGACTGTTATCTAGACAACAATGGGTGGGAGTAAGCAGCTGACTGAAACCCTGATGGATGCGCAGAAGCTTCATTCATTTTGAAGAAGGCCTGATGCAGAATCTTTTTAGATTACGACAGGATTTCCAAAAACACTCCTCCAACATTGGAAATATTTCTCTCCTATTACTGGAGCACATTTGTCCTCTTAGATTTCAAGGAAAAACCAGAGTGTAATTGCTTTATTATTGGTTAGCCCCACTGGAGGCCGAATTAATGACAACTGCTGCCTAAACAGATGGGGGGGGGGTCAGGATGCAGAGGAGGTATTCCTGGACTGTTATTTCACATGGCGAGGCAGCAGGGCGGTCTTGTGGCAGGATATATCAGTTAAACCCCAACACGCGCCGTAGCATAGCGCTGCGGTCTTTGCACGGCCGCTGGCAGACGCTCAGCCTGCCTCCTTGCACTGCAGGGTCCTCCTCGGCAGTGATCGGCCATAATGAATAGGGGATAGAGGAGAAGCTCACTAATCCACCATCCTTCAGCATGAAGGTTGTTCAGGCTTGCAAAATGTTGAGATCCGCAGGATCAGCAGGTTGTTGGTTATTTAAAACCGTCACAAATGACTTTCAACTTAGGTGATGTGGGCTTTGGGTTTTTTTTATGTACAGCAGCTGAAAGTTTTGCGTCTAATAGAAGCTAAGCCATTTATTTTATCTCGTTAAATAGAAATGAGACCTCAACACGTTTCGAAAGGAAGTTTGACATCTAAATAAAACGAGTTTTAACCATCCATGACGTCTTTTAGGGTTCAGATATAGAATTGTAATCTCTCTAAACGTATATGGCATCATAGTGCAGAGAGGTGTTGATTTCACTGGCATAAAATGAACATTTCATATAGACCCCCAGTCCAGCTCTGACCTAAAGCTACTAAAACATCCCAACAGACAGAAACCATGTAGCTCGGACTCTATGCATCTTTTCTCCTGCTGAATATTGGACTTTCATTTCCAAGTTAGATATATGTTCATCTAAAAAGATGTAGTTGGACCACTGAGCAGCTTTACTCAGCCCAGGTGAGATGCGTCTGGTTTAGGACGTGTTTCTTCCTCCAAACCTCTTTGTGTCTTTCAGTCAAACCCCCATTAATTCTCTAAAGATGAGGAAAAATCTTAGCTTCTATTACACGTTTTTTTTCTTTCTTCCACTCAACTTTCCACAACCTGGAGATAACAGCACCTCTACGTTAAACATCATGTGATAGGCAGAGGGGCAGACCTCGGTGTGGAGGCCATCCTTGATTTAAGGGCCGACCCGTCAACCTCTGCTTCTTTTTCCACCCGATTCCTATCAGACCACTTTCAAATAAAAGGCCTCTTAATGGCAAAAAAAAAAAACTATGCATCATCCGCATTTCTTAAGAAACAAAGGATTATAGTTTTTACATTGTTTTAACTAATCAACACAACGTTCAGATTACACACCAATTAAAAATCTTGGTGTAAATAATTGAGACCCAACACATTCAGAATGCTATAGTACAGATTCATATGCTTGTGAGGAACCAACACATTCTCACTCCCGACTCGTCATATACTGACGCTTGGGCAATGTCCCCTCAGCGTCACATATTGACGGGTCAGGTACCCCCTTCGCGTCAACATTTGACGAGAAGGGTCTATTCTATTTTTGTATATTTTTGTAAAAGGCACACA
>JAUZNJ010028759.1:0-15863 GCA_034780135.1 Jordanella pulchra | reverse complement strand
GCTACTTTGAAGGATCTGCAGAGATCTGCTGTTGAAATGTACGAATCTCCTGAGAAGAAAACTATTTATTGTTTGCTCCAAAGGTTCAGAAAAGCTGTTAGAAGAAAGATAGAAAAGGTTCAATCCCACTAAGGACCACAGCAAGATGCTCTGATCGAATAAACTCTGGACACTGTTTAACATGGTGGTGGTAGCATTATGCTGTGGGGTGTTGGTTAAGGTTATTTAAAGGACCATTGTTAAAATGTGTTCTCTGCCAAAGCTAAAGAACAACGAACTGAAATCTTTGCTGATTTTTTTCTTCATCAAATCTTTTGAAATCCAATTTTCCCTGAAAAAATGTGCTATTCTTTACCATTGTCTTTTGTTTTCTTTTTCCACATAAAATCTTATGTTTTATGGTTGTAACTTGAAGAAAAAAAAAAAAAAAAGGAGTGTCACGATTTGAATAACTGAACAAATTCATACTTTTGGATAAATGTGACCTTTTAAGTTAAAGAAGTGTTTTTTAACAAATAGAACCGGATCAAGCAAGTCTGAATGAGCACTGGTTTGTCTCACCACATCCACAATATGGAGAGTATTAAGGAGAGGAGGAATGGTGAGAAATGCTATGTGCTTTTCTTTGATCACAAATCATAATCACGCCACTCAGTGTTTACTCTAGAAGGAAAATCCCAACCTAGACTAGCAGTGAAGTATTAGCTGCTGATCATCCAGCTCAGCTCCCAGTCAGAACAGGTGGACTCTTTAAAAGCAGCACAGAGAGGCAGGCATGGAGCGTCTCTCTCTGCTTCCTGATCGGTCCCTACAGGTGGGGAGGAACAGCCTGACTGGCTGCCAATCAAATATTAATACGGCCGTTTGATAAAAGACAGACAGCAGAGTGAAAGGTGTGAAAGGCAGGTCATGGTGTTTATTATCGCTCCATGGCAAACAGCTAGAGAGAGCTTTTCTACATATGAAAACTGCCTCGGCTGCAGACGCCGCCTACTTAACCAAATTACTATTTCTTCATACATTTTTAGAGGTAGAAGCACATTACAGCTAAAAACGTTACGAGTTTTGTCAGGATTTGATGTAATGGATTAATAAAAAAAATGTTAATAAAAACTATATGTATTTTTGTTTCAGCATATCACAGTTAACTCTTCTAGCATGTGTTCTAAATGTTTTATTTTTTATTTTCTTTAAATGGATCTAAACAAACTAGAATTTGACAATAACGCTGTAAGGTGCTGGTTTCACCACTAGATGGAGACAAACTTTTGTGTCTCAGTTGTGCCACCTTTCACAGAGTAATATTAAAAAATATATATATATAAAGAAAACATAAAAGTTTTTACTAAATAAGAGATTTTTTACTGATTACCCAGCACAGATTATTTTCTTTATAAAAGCAGAATAAAATTGCTCCAGCCTGTAAGTTTACTTTGCAGGTCGCTATGCTCTTGGACCCTTTTGTGGGATAAAGAAATCTTTCCCGCCTGATGTCCTTGCTGATGGAAGGGTTATAAGGCTTATTCAGGCTCCTTTCAAGCTCATGTCTGAGCTTAACTCAATGGTAGTTGAATTTATAGGAATGACATCGGAGCAAAAGGCCCATATGACAAAAACCTCCTGTCACCACCGAGCAGCAAATCAAAGGCAGGGCTCTGCAGGGTTACAGTGTATCATCCTCTGCCAGCACATTGGGTTAATTGGGACCAAACCAGATACATTTGTAACAAAATAAAAGAAGAAGCCTTGATTAAGAGGCCCTAAAGATGTTACATCATGTGAACAGACCACCTGTGGGGCTTTTTTTTGTTGTTGTTTTTTTTGCTATTTCAATATCATCCATGTCAAGGCTCCTGCACTCCCTGACACAGCTTGAGCCCAGAGTGAGAGAGAGAGAGATGTTTCAATTGAGAAAAAGGAAAACAACACAAGAAGCAGGGGCTCTGGCAGGTTTCAGCTCCCACAAACACCTCCCCTCACTCCAGGAAAAAAAAAGAAGGGACCCCCCCCCTAGAAAAAAATGCACTTTCAATTGTAAGACGTCCATCAAAGCGTCCAAATGGGGACGTTTAGGGGGAACCTTGGGCACATCAGACAGACACTTCTAATGCTTGCCACCTTTATTCCAGGCTGTTAAAAAAAAAGAGAGAAGGATCAAAGTTTCTGCAGATGAAAAGGGTTCCCTGCATTTACACCCCCCTTTGCCATTCACCCAACTCCCTCCTTTACTAAATTAAGAAAGCAGGCTTCAGCAAGCATGTGAAGAGGACTTTAACAATTATGGAGATGCTCCAACTCAACCCCTGCCTCTAATTACCGATCTCTGATGGTTAAAAAGGGGGCTTCCCTTTTTCTCTAGTCAGGGCTCTCAGAAAGCCACCGCCATCGACGAGGTGACCACTAAATATTCCTGCGAGTGGGGCGGAACACTTCAAAGCTCTGAAAATCGGAGCCACTGATAATATTTGGGTGGCGTGCTAGAAGAAAAAGACAAAACCAGATTTGAAAACATTTTCTGAAGCAGTGGTCAGTTATAGACACTGAAAGGTGACATTCAAACTCATGTTATAGTTCATTATGTCGCTTTAAATGTATAAAAATGTCATGCACCCCCCCCCCTTTTTAGTTTTACCTCCAGGCTCATGTGGAAAAACGGAGAAAACTTAAAAAGATTTATCCAACGTTTTATTGTCAAAATAAAGGTCATATTTGCTTTGTCAGAAAAAAAAAGCATCTCTACACTTTGTACACATTTACAATATCTTATAAAGGTTTCCTTTATACATAAATATACACAGTTTTATTTTACATTAGCTTTATATAAATACATCTGAAATTACAAAATGAAGGACCCGTAAAAAAAAAAACAAAAAAAAACAACACACGCACAAAATAACTTGGGCACTGTTAAGGCTTTAATTTAACCCCCTCCCTCCTCATTTGTTTGTCTCCTTTGATTGAATAATGCATTTTTATCTGCCAGAAAGTAGATAAAACGGTCGTAAAGAATGCTTACACTCACCAGGTAACACCCAGTTTGCTCAGTCTGTACCTCTGAACCCAGAGCCGACCCCAGGGATATGCAAACTAGGAAGGGCCCTGAGAACACCTCCATACACAGGTTTGCAAAACCTCTCATAATCTAACTGTTAAACAAACAGTTTTAGGCTTTTTTTTTGTTTCTGAAACTTCATAATTCATTTATTTTGTTGATACATCAGATAGTAGCTCTACTTTTTTCTTTTTCCATCTGGTTTTATTTCGATCAAAACATTAAAATTCACCCAAGAATCTTTAAATCCCCCAAGTGCATAAAGATTTTAAGAACTTTTAACCCCCCCCCACAATGAAATTCTCCACCGGGCCTCATATAAACTAGGGTCGGCCCTGCCTAATACATATAAACAGGAGGGAATGATCTGGTGTGAATGCCAGGTACAGCTCAGCAGCAGTTCATTACAATGCAAATTGTGATGGGTTATCTCCTGAACAATTAGCAGTCCTCACTAAGCTGCCCCCCCCCCAATCATCAGACCTGGGACAGCGGCATCTGCTTGGGGCAAGACACAGAGCTGGCCGTGCCTGACCTCCACGTCAGCCCAGTGCTCACATCGCTGTACATAGACCCCCCGGTGCCCTTGCTGCCCCAGCAGCAGCGAGTGCAGAAAGTCCTCCAGGAGTCCACGGTCTTCCCGGACCAGATCCACACCCCGGACGTGATGCCCACCAGAAGGCACATGAAGTACTTGAGCATAAACACCGCGTAGTCCGGACTCCTGCGCTCTCGCTCCAGCAGGCAGTTGGAGCAGTTGTGTGTGATCTCCCAGCTCTGTCTGTTGTGCTGCTCGTAAAAATAACACGCCACTATAATAGTCGCGGGCACCGTGTAGAGAACGGTGAAAATCCCGATCCGGATCATCAGCTTCTCCAGTTTGTCAGTTTTGGTGCCTCCTTGCTTGATAACGCTGCGGATCCTGAACAGAGACACAAATCCAGCCAAGAGAAACATGGTTCCAATGAATAAATAGATCACCAGTGGGGCTAAGACAAAACCCCGAAGGTTGTCCAGGTTCTGGTTCCCCACGTAGCAGATCCCAGCCACGGAGTCTCCATCAACCGAGCTGAGAGCCAGAACCGCGATGGACTTCATGCTGGGGATGAGCCAGGCGGCCAGGTGGAAGTACTGGGAGTAACTGGCGATCGCCTCGTTCCCCCACTTCATCCCTGCCGCCAGGAACCAGGTTAGAGACAGGATGACCCACCAGATGGAGCTGGCCATGCCGAAGAAGTAGATGAGCAGGAAGACCACGGTGCAGAGCGCGGGGCCGGTGGTCTGGTAGTGGATGTGCTCCAGCTCCATCTCCCGGTTACACGCTACTTTCTCGTGTCCCGCGATCAACCGGACGATGTAGCCCACCGAGACGAACATGTAGCAGGCGGACAGGAAGATGATCGGCCTCTCTGGGTACTTGAAACGCTCCATGTCGATGAGGAAAGTGGCCACGGTGGCGAAAGTGGACACGAAGCACAACACGGACCAGAGCCCGATCCAGAAGGTGGTGAAGGCTCTCTCGTCGTGCGTAAAGTAGGGGTTATGGCACGGCATGGCGCAGTTGGTGATCTGCCCGGTTTGGACTCGGTTGTAAAGCGGGTGGCGGTCAGTGTTCACCGGAACCATGGGCTCCAAACACTTACAGCCCGGTTCGCACGGGGAGCCGGGAGGCTTGTACTTCCCAGGTCTGCCGGGCTTATTTTTAGCCGGGTTGGAGCCTTTCCCGGGATGGTTGGTGGGTTTGGAGAGCACCGGGGACACAGTGGTGGAGTCCGTCCTGTTGTAGTCCATGCACAGGGTGTCCGGGTTCCCCTGCACCGGCAGCAGGTCGCACTTCATCCTGTCCGGCCAGGGAAAACCATACTGCCTCATGAGGGGAGCGCAGCCGGCACGGGCTCTCTCACACACGCTCCTGCACGGTGGAAGTGGCTTTTTGTAGTCCTCCAAGCAGATCGGGGTGTACATGCTGCAGAGGAAGAACTTCAGATCCGGGGAACACTGGATCTCCACCAGAGGCCAGAACTGGTGCACCTCCAGACCCGCCTCGTCCTGCGTATCGTGGTTGAACTGATTAGGCATGTAGGTGTAATTGTAGCCGATCCCCTTGCACAGGGGTACGACTATTTCCTGGCAGGTGATCTCTTTGGCTGTGGTGCAGCTGGACCGGGGAAGGAGAGCGAGGCAGAGGAGCAGGTAGATCCCGAACTGGTCCATGTCTAAAGCGGCTCGCTTCCCTTCCCCTCTGCGGCTCTGATGCGAACAGATCGGGTCAGATGTCGCGCGCCGAGCCCATCTCTCCTGCCCCGCTGCACGCGCTGTGCAAGCCGTGTTTACTCTGAGCTGAAGAGGAGCAAGACAGTCAAAGATGGCTGAGATGAGATTTCAGCTCCACAGCAGCTGCTGCCTGTATCATCAGACAGTCTGTAGCCAAAATAATATGTAAAAATAAAAAATAAAAAAAGCCCAATAACCGAGGCGCGGCTGTGATGCAAACAGAAGCGTGGCGGCCTCCTTTCTTCCCAGCCAAAACACGAAGACTGCATTCACTCTGCTCTACCCCCACGTCTCGTAGCGCTTCCACACATATCATGAGCACCACGGCGGAGCTGCGCTTTTTTATACCGGAGCCTGGAAGGACACCCCCCCAGATCAGCTCCTCCAATCACAGAGCGGCAGAGGCGGAGCTTCTACGTCCAGTCATTCAATGTTTACATACACATCTAATAATGATCCTCACCTCCTCAGCTTCCGCTGCTCTACTCTCAGACCTATTTGGAAAGAATTGACTTTTATTCCTATATAGTTATGGTTATATTCATAAGATACTTTCTCCTTAATATTAAGTTCATTATGGAAGAAATGCCAAAAGAAAGTACATTTATGTTCACAATTGACTAAAGTGACTAAAGAGGACAAAACAACATTGTGGAGGAATTTGAAATAGTGAAATGAGAGCAGCTTTCTAATGCTTACATGCAAAAGTTTATGCAAGATAAAAAAAATAAAAATAAAAACACAACACACCAATGGTGGTTTTAGAGCAAACTTACCAGGATGGGGACAGTGACAGTGAATGACACAACAAAAAGGCTAAAGTTCATTGTTTGATGTATATAAAGTGAACCAAAGAGCAATTTGTAGCCCCGTAAACCTCAGATCTGAATAAAAAACAGTGATCCTGGCTAGCACAATTAAAATCTTTAATCCCAATTAACTGCCTAATTATTGCATAATTTACAATGAGATTAATTACGATTAATCTCCGCAAGAATGAATTCAGAAGTAGTATAAAGAGAATTTTGATTTTAACATTCAGTTTGCCATATGAACAAAACTACTATAACATTTGTAACATCATCATATTAGATAAGAAATAAAGCAACTAATAATAGTAATATTAATGAATCAAATCTTATTGCCATTAACACCACACTCTTTATTGAAAATGAAGAAAAAATATACCAAAACAATCCTGAGCCACAATCAGAACAAACGGGCATTTTCTGAGGCAACAGCAAAAACTATTAACAGGTAGAAGCATAAGTCCATACCAAAGTGTGAAGCAAATAAACGTTCATTTTGAAAGTTCCTTTACAGGGGAATAAAATGTAAAGTCCATGTTTAAATGGAGTTCTACTCCTCTGCCAAATTTAATTTGTAAAGCATTCAAGATTATTTACATTTTCAGAAGATACAGAATCTCTATCTCACTCCAAGGAGGTCCAGCTTGACAGTGGTTACAAATAACTGTTTCTGTCATATCCAGCGTCCGAAAGAACATTAAACTTAGAATGGCTGTCTAAAAGCTCTGTGAATTTACCCTGCAGTGTTTTCCTTTTTTTTTTTTTTTATTTTCCGGTTGCAAAACAGCAAACTTTTCTCCCTTTTCTTCTTCTGTTTGAAATGCAGATGGGTTGGTAGCCAGCTCATTGGCACATCACCTTCTGTTTGAATCAAAAAAAACGTCTGGGACTAGATCTGCAGTGGCCCTGGTCTCTGTTGGGCCCTGTGTTGAACTGCCCATGGTACACCCAGATCCTGACCACAGCAGCCTACATTATAAAGCATGGCTTTGGCAGCAGCATGCCGTATGGGGATGCTTTATTTAAGCAGGAACAGGATGTAAAGATGGCCATGTGTTCCAGTGAATATGATTATCAAACCATTTCACTATTATGAAGCACCGTAACTTGGTCTCAACTTTTTCATAAAGTTATCTCAAAATTATTAATTTGCTACAGCATGTATGTATCCTCTTCTGATTATGACGTTCCCATTAGTAATTGTAACTTAAGACTAACACGCTATTATCTGTCACGATTTTTGTTTCAAAATTAGAAGGATTTTGATTAAAAATCCCAATATTACTTTATGGTTATGACATTACACGCAAGCCTATTCTGTTTTAGGCTGTCCAATAATTAAAACTCAGATCATATATTTATTTCTATCTCATAAATATAAGAATGATACAAAAATCCCCTTTCCTCCAGACAGAAACATAGATTCCTGTGACCAGAGGATTGTTTCTGTGTCTGAGTGCTGAAGAGAGAGAATCAGTTTGGTAAATTGGCTAATTTGCGCATGATAAGCCTTCCCAGGGAGCTGTCTGTCCTTATGAAACGCTGTTTTTTAGATTTTAAATGAGGTGCTAATGTTTCGTTTAACGCTTGCATGAAGCTCCGCGGGAGGCGTAATTGCGCGAGGCAAAGACACGGCGGCAGGGCGCGCGGACACAGTGGCGAAGCGGTGATATCAGTTTGAACACGCTGGCAGAGGCTGACAAGGATCTCGGCTGTGAAGTGACAGTAATCCCGCTGCAGTAAACGCACCCCCTGCCCTCAGTCCCATCTCCTCTTACAAACAACTATTGCTTTGTTTAAAACAAATCAAGCCACTTCTTTCAACGGCTTTGCAGCTCAACACGAATCATTAACTCTGCACAAAAAATAACCGTGTCCCAATTCTACAAACAGCTTGTTGCTATGTCTTACCATCAGAATATGAAGCAGATCAATTCCTTTTTGATCTATACTCTTTTTGCACCTATCTTGTCAATTTCTACTCTCATGCTTTACCTACAAACAAACCAGGTCACTCATGTATATTTAAGCCATTCTGTATGTTTGGAGAACTAAAGGCTAAATAATGAAATATGTTCATGTATCATGTCTAATATTACCAAGTCATATATTGTTATCTGAAATCACTCTCCATATCTAATTGTTATGGTTCTGATCTCCATTTAAGCCAGATGATGTAAAATATATGAGATTGTCCCTCTTTGAACGTAACTCTAAACATCCTACTTGGAAATATCGACCCATGTATGGAGGCCTTAGTCCGTGACGCAGGCAACCCAGGTTCGAATCCGGCTTGTGGTGTCTCTCCCCCACTCTCATACCCCCTTTTCCTGTCAGCCTACTGTCTGAAAAAATTTACCACTAATGCTGTGAAAACAAATAAAAAAAACAAACAAAAACATAACAAAACTCATTAACTATAAGCAGATTACATAAAGTATTTTTGGAATAGACAATTTTTTGATGGATGATAACCACACTCGGTTTCATACTGCAAATAACTAAAGCTACACAAATAGTATTTGTCAAAAAGAAAGAAAAAACAAAGCAAACTCCACATAGGATCAGGATGATTATGTGGGAAAGCATCCCATTCCTCTCTTTTAGGTATGGCAGAGGTTGTGTGATGGTGCAGATCTGTTTTTCTTTCAAACAAACAGAAAACCTGTTAGAGTTCATGGAATGACAGACTCTGAACTACTTGGACATTTCAGAAAAATCTGGTGACCTCTGTAAGAAAATTAAAAAAGGGTTAACTCAGAGTATTTCTGTAGGATTTATTCCTCATGTCTGAATTTCATGGGAATAAAAATGGAGGGGTAAGCTAAAGAGAAAAGACAGCTTCAGGACCTTGGACAATCTACAGAATTAATGGGAAAAGAATTCCTCTTTATATAAAAAAAGATAGAAACTGATATTTTGTATTGACAAACAGGAAGTTAAATTATTTCTGCATATATAGTTAGATATTTTTGCACCACATCATATATATATATATAAAGGCTAAATGTTTCCACATTTTGCAGTGTGACAACATGCTTCTGTTAAGTTTTTTTTTCTCTCACATGATTTTTGAGAGATGCTCAATAAGTAAGATGAACTTACTTTTTTATATCCAGTTTATATATCTTTTCAGTTGTAGTCTGTCCAATTTCACATGGACAGGGAACACATTCATAATATCATCTGTTCATTTACTATGAATATAGACAGATATCAGAAATAGATCTCAGACATAAGAGGGTGAGAAAGAAAGATTACTGATGGAGTTCCTGTCTGGACCCTTCAGATAATTGTCCTCAGATTTCCTTCTTTTTGGTTTATATTTATTTATTTAACTTATTTCCCTCTTTCAATAATGTGTGTTTCTTTATACAGAATCAAAAAATGTGGAGAGAAACAACATCTTGGTAAAGAATAAAACTTTAAATGAACTCATGCTATCAAACTCATTAGTAATCGTTAAAACAGAACATAGAAAATATATGCAGTTCTCCGTTGTCAATATTTTTTTCTGCTTGTGGTTCAAAAAAATTCTTTCCCACTGCACATCTCTTTAGACTAACTTTTCATTGAAAGAAAGATCAGTGACACAGAAGAACTAATCATGAATCCAGATCTGACCCTTAATAACCACATCAAATCTATCATAAAAACATCATACTATAATCTAAAAAACATTGCTAAAATTAGATGTCTCATGTCGATGGAGCAGTGGGTAGCGCTGTTGCTTTGCAGCAAGAAGGTTCTGGGATCGGCCCCGGCCTGGTGTCTTTCTGCATGGAGTTTGCATGTTCTCTCTGGGTACTCCGGCTTCCTTCAACAGTCCGAAAACATGACTGTTAGGTCAATTGGCATCTCTCAATTGTCCCTTGGTGTGAGTGTGTGTGCATGGTTGTACGTCCATGTGTGTCTATATGTTGCCCTGCGACAGACTGGCGTCCTTGGTGTACCCGGCCTTACGCCCATAGTCTGCCGGAGATAGACACCGGCCCAACCGTGACCCTGACGGAGGAAGCAGGAGAAGATGGATGGATAGATGGATGGATTACTGCAATGCCATTTTTTCTGGTCTATCCAAAAAGCAGTAAGGCAGCGCCAGCTTCCCCAGAATGCTGCTGCAAGAGTCCTCACTAGAACAAAAAGAGATGAGCACATCAGTCCAATTCTGAGATCCCTGCACTGGCTGCCTGTTGCTACAAGAACCGAATTTAAAATCTTCTTAATAGTTTACAAAGCACTTCATAATAGAAACCCAGACTTCATTTCTGATCTTCTTCAACCACATATACCACCAAGACCTGTACGATCATCAGAATTAAATCTACTGACTATTCCAAGAGTCAGAACTAAACATGGTGAAGCAGCTTTTTGTTTTTATGCTCCAACACTCTGTAATAACCTTCCTGCTCATTGTAAGACTCCCCCTACCTTGATTTTATTTAAAACAAGGTTAAAAACCTTCTTATTTGACATTGCCTATTCTTAGATTTTTTTAACTGTATTCATTCTCTATTTAAAAAAATGTGTATTTATTTTGCTTATTTTAAAGTGCTTGATTAATATTCTTGTTTTTATGTTGTTTTTAATTTTCTTGCAAAAGCACTTTGAATGTCTTTGGCTGAAAGGTGCTATATAAATAAAGTTGCCTTGCCTAATCGATTTAGCTGCTTGCCATTATAAGCTCTACCACACCTGTAAGCTTTCTAGTTTAAACTTTTATTGCCGATTCTTTAACGTCACACAAAAGTCAGGCATCTCCATTAATACCCGTTGTACCATACCTTGAGAATTGTTGTTTTTTTTCTAATCCACTCAAATACACACCCTCAGAGAGTCTGGAGGGTGAAAGTTCAATTTTTTGGCACCCAATGGGTGCATCTGGGTTTGCATTGTGGGCTGAGGTTAGCAGTTTTCTAGTTAAAGTTTAGTTTTCCTTATCGGGTGAGGCTTTTTTTTCCTTTCCCAAGAGAACACAAATTGATTAAGTGGCTCGCCAGCATGAGATAACACAGAAGGATCTCTACTAATAGCTGTTTGCTTTTGATTAGGAAACAAGAGCTGGAGATGCCGGGGAAACAGAGGTATGTGAGTGAGTGTTTGTGCACAGGAAGGATATTTTTCCAGATGCATGGAAAGCGACTCAAAATGAAGGGAGTGGGGGGTCACAGTGTGGGAGAGTGAGAGGGTGTTGAATCTGTTCTGCACACATATAATCATTTACTTAAACCAGTTGCAAGCATTTCCTGCATTGCTGTGAGAACATTTCTCCCCAAAGTCTGTCTGTGACCAATGAATAAAATCCACCAACATGTCAAGAACCGAAGTTAATGTGTTCGATTTAAAGCCTTTACGGAATCAAGTGCCAGCACTAAAGAAAGGAAGCCCATAAGTGCGGACCGATTGCCAGATCCTGGACTTACCTCAAAGTTGCAGAGACAGAGATATGCTAATGCAACTTTATCTTGTAAAAGAAAGCAAGAAGGAGATTTAGCCAATCTGCTGGACACAATTCCAAGAGCCTCGATGGCATTTAGTGGGCTTGCGCTTACCCGGGGCTGCTTGTTAAGACTTCATTAGCTGTGTTTGCACAGGCCTCTTCTCTCCAAAGCGGTGGAGGAGGGCTCCCCGGGCTACAGCCTCAGCCCCACCATAGCCTGTCCATATGGGGCTTGTTTGCTCACGGCTGGCCTGGTAATCACTTTCAGGTGGAGCTGAAGGAGGCCGAACGAGGCTGAAGGGATTTGGGATAGAGAGTGAGAGAAAACACACCAGCCCCATACAACCCCCCTACTAAGTCCCAGCCCCCGCCGTCAACTCCCTTTTACACAGGGTAACTCCCGAGGTGACAGAGCGTACATCATGTAGCCTCTGAATTAACTCACCTAGGCCCCATTACCTTAACAAACAAAGCCGGCCCTTCCAATCAACCTACTGCTGGGAGGACAGGGGGGGCCCAGTAAATCCTTCCTCATAGCCTGCATCCATCTCTGTGGGTGTGGAGTGAAAAATATAAAACTCTTTCAGAAAAAGGTTAGAAAATAACAACACCAACAAAACACAACTATAAAAGTAAATAAAAAGTAACAATATCTTGAAGACATATTTTGATAACTTAAAGTCTTCTCTTTAATATAATATTTATGAATGTAACCAACACCAGATGGCTTTCAGATACTACATAACTAGTTTGAATAATCTTTCATTATTGACTATGAAAGGTTGAAGCTTGGAGGTCTATTGGTAAAATAGGATCATTTATTATTAATTTTTAATCTAACAGAATTAGGTTGGTCAGAGAATTTGCCTACTAAAAAGCACAGATTCAATCTTTATCTATAAAACCTTTTTTCATAGAGTCTGTATTCTTCCTTACTGCTTACTTTACTGTTTATATTATGGATATTTGTATGTGTTTTCATCATAGAAAGGTAGAGGTTAACCAAAGCCCACCGCAGTGAAATGGATATAATCAAACTGCTTTCACCAGTAAAAAAAAATACAAATTGAAGGTTAGTTGTTAAAGCTGGTTGATGATTTTAATATAACTCCAAAGAAAAGAGCCAAAAAAGACGCCCTAAAAAATCAACCATTAAGCTACTCTTGCAAAAGTATTCAGACCCCTTATACCATTTCACATATTCTCATGTTATGACCACCAATGTGTATTTTACATATGTTTAGGGAAAAAAACAGAAGAGAAAAGTGAAAATATTCACCCCTCTTAATTATGATAAAACAAGAAAAAAAAAACTCCCATACATCAGCACACATTCAAAGGACACCTAGATAGAGATTATCTGTGTTTACTTTAATCGTAGTGTAAAGCCAGCTGTTCTGTAAAGGCCTTGAAGGTTTTTGAGTGAATATTAGGGAACAAAGTGGACGATGAAGACTGAGGAACTCAGCAGAGAGGTCAGGGATAGTGTTGTGGAGAAGTTAAAAGAAGAACGTGTTCAAATCTGCCTCAGACATACCCAAAGAGACTTGCAGCTGTAGCATTAAAAGCTGATCCCACCAGGTATTATGTTATGAAGGCTGAATACAAATGCACACACTATTCACCTTTATATTTCCAAAAGAATTTGACATTCATGGTCATTTTAACCCTTAATTCTACATAAAAATCACAGTGTTTGGTTAGAATGTGACAAAAGAGGATATACATACTTTTGCGTGGCACTTTATCTATCTGGATGCAATCTGTAACCACCGTTTTATATGATGGTTTTTGCAGAAGCTGTCTCCTTCCCTATAATCTAAAACTTTTTAAAAGCATACAAAGCAACATCCAAAGCAGTCTCAAAGGATTCAACCGAAGCCAGAAAGCAATTTCCTTGTACTGGTGGCATACACCTCTTTGAATGTAAATAAATAATGAAGATCCAAACACTGTTTGTTTTTCTACACAGTTCACTTGTGTTGGGAGTCACTGCTAATCAATCTCTTTTGCTGTTTGGCGAGAAAGATACATAGCATCATCAATCAATTAAAATGGCCTACTTTTAGGAGACTGTGTACCTTTTCATTTTGAAGTATTCGTGTCCTGACTAGTATTGGCTACTGTGTTTATAGAAACTTGGCAGGTAGATTGGGTCATTAATGGCAGTAAGTTTTATGTAAACAACTTGCTTGAGTCCACTTTATATGCGTGCAAATGGCAAGTAATCTTTTGGAAAATCAGTCATTTAAGACTATATTTAGTCTTAAACATCCGTGGAAGCTTGTAAAACCCTAGAAAAATAGGTCTGCTTCTTGCTTAACCAATTAAAAAAAAAAAGAAAAGAAAATCACTTTATCTTCATGAAGAGGTCCGGTTGGACTCTCCGGCAGCCAAGAAGCAGACTGTTGTTGGCAGGCTCTCCTTGTCTCCCTGAGCCAAATAACTAGCATGTGTGAGTGTGTTGCTTTGTGATTGTTTGCTGCACTTCAGCCATCTGATGCGACAGGAATCTGGCCGACCCTGCGTTTGGCCGCTGGGACTCCAGATATTTGACACCGCATTTAGATTTACCTTCTCTCCTGCACAGCAGTGTGCAACTCTTTATCCAGAAGGGTAAGTGAGACCACAGAGAGTTGTTCTGCTCAGGACATGTACAAACACTTGTCTAGATTTGTAGCACAGAGTAAAACTCTGAAAACATGATTTTGGACCATGGCAGGTAAATGGGCCCTCTGGTTCCAACATGAAGGGTTAGAACTGTTCTCTTTGGGTCTAACCACACAAAATATTAATCATTAAGCCACAGGGTTTTCACTGTTTTATGTACAGCTAGGGATGAGGAACCAAAAAATGTTAATCCTGGACTCTGCTATTCGTCATCTCTTGTGTTCTCAAATATGAATAAAAGTCTCTATATGTACATTGCATTGCAAGATAAACTTGGGTTTTTCCTCTTTTGTCATACTGGACTCATAAACATACATTTAAGTTTACTGAGATAGAATGTGATTAATCAATATATAAATGGACCCACTTTAAAAGTAAAAGGATAAAAACATAGTTTTTCTATAATGTTTCACAGGAATTGGAAGGTGTGGCATCCATTTGTATTTATTATTGGAGGATCTGCTTCTGGTCCATCTACTAAAGATGTACTATTGAATATATTTTCTTATGATATGCTAGAGCTGGACAATATTTCAATATCAGTATATATCACAATATGGTTTAATTCAATATTGGTGTAATACTTTTACACACATTTCTGATATTTCAATATCCATCACAGTCTATAAACACAGCATTTGTCACCGAGTGATCTTCCAGGTTTTCCTGTAGTTTTATGTGTTTCTGTTTTTCAAAGCTAATATTTATTAAATGTTATGTTGAAGGATGTTTTAAAAACATTGGAAAATATTCGTCACACATTTTTATATAGTTATCTGTTGTAGGCATTCGTGGCTGTCTTTACGAGGCTTTTATTTTCCCTACATCGATGCTGAAATTATATCGTATCGACTGAAATTAAGAAATATATTGTGATATAAATCTTGGACATATCGTTCAGCCCTGTTATATGAACTGCCAAAGAAACCATAACGATTGGTCACTTATTTACTTTTACCTTTACAGAAGTGCTGCTTCTAGATTAAATTTACAAGAGGGGCCTTGGTGGTGCCACTATTTTTTTTCATTGGGGCACAGTACAAAAAAAAAACAAAAAAAAAAAACTCCCAAAAAAACAGGAAAAATCTCTTCTTAAAATTAGTAAACATTTCCCTATAATATGTGTACATTTTTCCTTATTTTGAACAATTAAATAAGATGATCTTCCAAGAAATTAGGCCCTTTGCCCTTGATGTACAACAAATAAATATTGATCGGTTTTCATTTTCCGGCCGACAATCGATTTTTGAAAAGGGTGACATGCTGTTTCCAATTTTGACCAATACCGATATTTCATAAAACTTATAAGACCACAACACATTTGGTTTGATTTTATTGAAAAAGCACAGGTGCATCAAAAATCATTTTAATTGCACAAGATAATGCTTGAATATAAGTTTAGAGCATTGACATTGTGGTTACTATCGGTTTTACATCTAAATATTGGCTGATCATCTTTTATATCTCTACAGATTCTCAATGGGCTCTTTGACTCTGCGCCTCAATTAATATATTAAACATTGAAGTACTGCCTTGTTTTTTGTTCTGAGCCCCCATGAAAAAAACTCTGGCTCCACCCAGGTCCCCCATGTAAATACTGTAAAACTCATAAATAAAG
>JAUZNJ010028758.1:0-15863 GCA_034780135.1 Jordanella pulchra | reverse complement strand
GTACCTGACGCGTCAATATGTGACGCTGAGGGGACATTGCCCAAGCGTCAGTATATGACGAGTTGGGAGTGAGAATGCGTTGCAACATCCATATTGCCAAAAAATGCGACCCCTCCTAGTTTGAATAAAAAAACAGTTAAAAGCGAAATAACTTTTTCTACATATTCACACTTGTTCTATGAACTACTAGTATGAATTTCACATCAATAGGATAAGATTTGGGGAAAATAGGCAGGGGATAATAACTGCTGATCAACCCATTTCTACAGTTGCTGTATATTGTGGTCATAGTTTGATGCTAAAAGTTGTATTATCTTTACTGTAGCAATGCAATGTCAGATGAAAACCATTCATCACACTAGCAGTAATTTTACCGAATATAACCGTTCCTTAGCAGTCTCTGTCTAAACGAAGTTGGTCTTATTGTTTAAAAACATGATTTGAATTGACTTTAAGCAAAGGGTCCATGTGTGGATCATTTACTTAAGTGAGCAGCATAAGTTTCAGAACCAATCATAATTGTGTGTCTTGTAAAACAAATATCAAAACTCCATTAGCGCAAATGAACTCAAGTTGTAAACTGTAGTAGCTACAGTTATCCACTAGATGTCAGTATTTAAACATGCTTATAGGAACCACCACTGAAAACAGCTCCTTTTTACAGTAAAATAAGAGACATCTTGTTTAAATAATTGTTTTAATAATTCAAGGACTTGTCAAACCCATTACAAAAAAAATCAATTAACTAGCAAGATTAGATTTTTTTGTCAGCTACAATTTTGAGATACTATCAGCATCATCCAGATACTCTGGTTGTCTGCCACAGACTGCAGTCATCTTAGTTTTTTCACACACCATCTGTCATCACTATGCTCTTGTATTGTATGCTATGGTACTCCGGCCAAATCTATTTTATAAACCATTCAGCATCCATCTTATTTTTAAAGTGATAGTGTATTTTCTTTCTTCAGTTTTTTTTGGCAGAGTATGCTTTCATTCAGACTTAGTGTCCATGTGTTTGTCAGTGACACAGAGCAAAGCCATGCTGTAATTAGCTGCATTTACAATTGCAAAAGCTCAGCAAAAAAGAGCTGAAACGTGACTTTCTGGGGTAGTCCACATCCAAATCACTATCAAAATTAGCAGTGTGGAAGCTGAAAATACTTTGGAATTTGTGGTGAACATGATTACCAGATTTTGACAAAGGGGAATTGTTTTTAGCTCTCTGGTTTGCAACAGACTTTGACCAATAATATAAGCTGTTTGGCATAGGAATAAAGTGAATCATTATAACATTCCTCACAGAGTTTTAAAGAAGGAAAACTGCTGATGACAATTCAGCTAAATATAATATATCTGATGGGAACAATAGAATATTGTGAAAAATGCATTGTTTTAGTGCCTTTTGGCATAAGACAATACATGAAGTAACAACAGGGGAACAGGTAGCTCATTGGGGCCATACCATATGCAGATGATATATTTTTATTAATTTAGAAAATACAGAAGCCATATTTTTTCAACTCAAAAAGGCAAAAAAAAAATGTTTACAGACCTTAGCAGATTTAAAAAAGCTTTGTTGTTGTTTCCAAATCAGACTCAAAAAACTACCTGTTAATAAATCTGCTTAATATCAGCATTATAACATTTACAGAAGAACGATTTTCCCGTCAAAATTGGATGGAAAATGTAAAGCTGTACTTTGAATCAGAACCATACCTGTGTATCTAAATTGCTGTGTTTCAGAGGTCATTCTATATATGATTTACCACAGCAGCAGTCAACCGCTTGGCAAAAAGAGATTCTGGCATCTTTTGAAAAGGATACTGTGTTTTCTGCTCCAATTCTGGCCAGCATTCTTATTCGAATTTCCCTTCTTCAAAACTACAGGCCATTCTTGGTAAAAATTTCCCCTGTTTGTTGACCAGTCCTTGACTGGTCCTTGGCAGGTCCTTTACTGGTAACCAACAGGTCTGTGGGGATAATGTAATTCCACGCGATGATGTTGTCAGTGAGGCCAAAACCTTAAGCGGTCTGACTGGAAACCAGCTGCAATATCTATAGGTGGAGCAACAGTAAACACACTGTGGGGGGGTTATCAAAAAATGTTATCAAAGTCTTGCCAGGATATGCTGGTTCTCTTGCACCTAAAGGTTTGATGAAAGTCAAATTAAAAGCATTCAAAAGGAGCCTTCTGGAGATATTAAGTTATTTAAGCTGCATGTCTTATTAGAGTACAGGTATATATTTCTTAATATGGGCACTTCTTTGTTTCTCCTGTATTCTTTGTACCATATGCTACTATTTTCTCATTTGGTTGGAAATAAACAGCAAAAATTGACATCTAAATAAGTAAATATTTGTTGAAATAAGTGCATTTGTTCTTGGTTTGAGATGGTAAGTAAGAAAATTAACCAGTGAAATAGGACTTTTATGTTTAAAAGAAATATATTCATTTATCCTATAAATTAAGTGCATAATGATATCATATTAAGGAGAAAAATACTAATTTCAATTATATATCATCTTATTTACCTGCTTGAATTAAGTGTAAAAGCACGCATTCTAAAAACGTATTTTAGATTAGATTTGGTAATGTATAGCTTCTACTAACAGTTTCTTCTTGTTAAAATAAGCTGATGCAATCAATCCAAAAGCCACAACCAAAACATAAAAAGTAACATATTCTGGGAGTTTATTTTAACATCAGTCATGTTAGATTCCACCTCCCTCTATTGTAAATTCTGTTGGAATGGCTCAATAATGTGGGCAAGTGGGTGTGCAGTTCTGTTTCAGGCTGCTCTGATTCATTCAGTTCAAGGCCATTACCTCAGTTATTTCTGCAGGTCATGCTGAGAATGGGACCTACAGTATCTAAGAGGCAAGAAGAAAAACATGTTCATTATCACCCTTTGTTTATCCATATATATTCCAAATATTAGAGCAATCTCCTATATACCTTTAACAGCTCAGGAAAAATACCAACATAGACCAAACAAAGTGCATGTTCCCAATATTTCATCTTTAGATGTTTATTTGATGTGGTGGTAAATATCTTCACCAATTCAGATAAAACTGTAACAGTAATTAGGACTGCTTTCATCCCCACATGAACAGTTTTATAGCTTGTTGAACATTGTAATAAACATTCAGCTTTTATTTCCTCTTTTGCTGTTATTTACCAGATTAATTCCAAATAAGAGTCAAAAAAAAAAAGTCAAACTTATCTCATATTCAACTCATCTGCAAATCCTATACAAATCAAGTCAAATCATTCTGGGTGCAAACAAAAGATATGATAAGCAGCAAACTCAATAAAAACAAACCATCCCTTTACCTTAAAAAAGACTGTCGCTATACTTGAGAGACAACTCTCACCTGACTTTTATAAGAGTTTTGTGTTGGTTGAAGCCAAAAGCATGTCAGATGTAGCCAACAAAAAACAATCCAAACAGTTTTCTAGAAAAATGACCTGTTGTTAATAAAGAGAAAGGTCTTTATATTTTTTATTTTTTCTGACCATAAGTTCAAACAAGTTCAGTTCAGCATGAGAAATGTAACCTCCACAAAATTAGATTGAATTTTTATTTGAATAAAGTTGTAGAACATTTCATGATCATGTCAGTCTTCTAGCCCTGCTGCTTTGGTATTTTTAAGAAGAAATTTAAAATTAATGTTGTGACTTGTTCCTTGGCTGGCTGTTTCTTTGTGGAGAACTAGGAGGAGAGCCAAAGGGATTTTCCTTTAAGAAGACAAAGAAGAGAGCATGAGTAAGTAAAACCAGCCATGAAAAACAGCAGTAATTTTTTAAAGGTTTTGGAAATCATAGTTCCTACGGCTCACTCCTAGTTCCTATTCCTTCACCCACCGTGGGGTCAAAACTAGAAACACTATTGTTGTTAGGAAAGGAAAACTGAACTGCTGACACAAAGGATTTGTGGGTAACCATATTATTCCTATGTGCCAGACAGTCAGGAGGTCCCAATGTGAAAGGAATTATTGATAGAAGCATCATGCTTCTTCTTCCTCCATGGCAACTGCTGACACACCTCTGCTCTGGCTCAAATAGAACCTATGACTTTTAGCACTGGCCTCTAGAGGCAGCCTTGGGTTAAAAAAAGAAAAAAATAACTGTAAAGGTAATTTATATAAAAAAAAAATGGTTCAAAAAATGAAATGAATTTATATTTCAATCACATGGAGTAATGCATTGAGTTAAATATATGTTTTCCCTGTTAATATAAAGGACAATTTCTTACATCCGATAAAGAAAAACAAAATTAAGTTTCTTGCATATTAAAAAGTGTTGTAGATTATTTCATATAATGAATAGAATATTCCTTGTAGTTCTACATATCTTAATGGCTCTACTGCTGTGTGGAGGGAGTCATAGCTGTTATCCCCAGTCCATGTAAACTACTGGTTCAGTTGTCACTGCTCTTGTTTTTAACAAGAGCTTATTTAGTCTTGAAAGGTTTTGGGTCAGGCTAGTTTAAATCGGGTTTTGGACTGGATAAGAGCCAGACTGTGGAAACTTTACAGCAAACCTTCAGAAACCAAGACGCTGTGCCTCTGTGCCTTTGCCCATCTCCTGGTTATCTCTGGTGTTTGGTGGCCCGAGAAGCTCAGACTCCAGCAGAAGTCAGAGCCTCAAGAATCTGTCTTAAAATTATGAATATACTACTTATATCACAATCCTCTTAATGATGGCTTATCCCTCCTAATTTTTGTATTTATTTATCTTTTTACAAAAATTTGACCTACCACTTAACTTTCTGTTTGTAAACTAGGTTCCAGCTCTGTAAACAGGTTACTTTTTACCTTTTTAACAAATTATTCTGCTTTGGAGGGAGTTCGTCTTTTGAAATAATTCCTCAGCTATCTTCCTCCACAAAAACAACAGAAGTGAATAATTGAAGTTTTCAAAAGCTGTTAGATCTAATTCTCATTTAATGAGATGCATCTGTATTTACTTCAGTAACATATTTTGGTATCACTCTTGTTTTTGCTGCTCAGGAAAAACTGATTGGTGAACAGGTGAATTTTAATCTAAGCACAGCATATTTGTGCAATTTAGTGCCTTGGGAACCAACTTAAAACCAAGCCAACTCTCATAACTGTAAACCTATCAGTTCATCAACAATCCAACTGCAACTGCACATTAAGATAACATTGTTCTCATCTGACGCTTAGAAGTCATAGGTGACTTTTTTGAACATGCTAAAACTTTGTGAAGAACCAGATTAATGAATGTGTCAAAGCAAAAGGTGGTTGTGAAAGTGTCTGGGATATAAACAGAAGGGTAAAACAAAGACAGGGTTAGGGATAAGTGGTTCTCCAAGGATTTGAGCTATGACTTGATATAAATCAACCTTTTTCTTTCGTCAGATAAAAACAAACGTTTTGCCAATTGGATGATATTATATATTTAAATTATGTCTTTAAAGTACCTTTAGATGTTCTGTGCTAATATTGGCACTATATAAATAAACTGAGTTGGATTGAACTGTATCTGACAAAGTCATGATTTATTTCAGGCAAGTTGAAAAGAGGGGTTTTTATTGGGTTTCAATTCTAAATAACAACTTATATCTCTAAAATAGTTTTTTTACTCATAGACGAAGAATAATCAGTGACTGTCATGAAGCGATTGAGGTGAGGTGGTGAGGCAGAGGCTGGGACCAGGATGTGGTGAAAACAGAGGTTTTTAATGGTGAATTAGTCTAAAAGTACAGCAACTGAAAAGTCCTCAGACCAGGCAGCACGGCTTAAACTGAATCCAGAAGTTTAAACACCGGTAGCAACTGGACATACGCGAGGCAGCGAGCACAGAACAAAACTCAGACAATCACAGACAAACTCTGACAAGCACAGATGCTGGACCCGACGAAGAGCAAGAGACAGAGGAGGGTTTAAATGCACAGGGAGGCAATCAGGGAAACAAGACACACCTGGGGGTAATCAAGGGAGGACAGGACGACACGGAGAGCACAGAGACAACAGCAAGCTCAAAAATAACACAGAAAACGACGGATTATGACAGTGACAGGTTTTATAACAACAGGAATTTAAAAAAATAGATAATGTCGATCTGCTCGAACGCCATAGTTCAAACCAAATTTAATATGTATTTAAAGTTAAATACAGTTACCCATTACCAAAACAGAAAGAACCATTCACAAACGTGAGGCAATGACCATGTACCTCAATTGAGAAACAAAACA
This sequence comes from Jordanella pulchra, assembly GCA_034780135.1. Classification (NCBI taxonomy): domain Eukaryota; kingdom Metazoa; phylum Chordata; class Actinopteri; order Cyprinodontiformes; family Cyprinodontidae; genus Jordanella; species Jordanella pulchra. The sequence goes on along the minus strand of JAUZNJ010028758.1, from coordinate 9,639 downwards.
GGGACCCTTTGAGGAAAGAATGATTTATGTGATAGTATTTCCCATACATAGCCACATATTTACACACAGAACAACTCATCAGCTGCTCAGAGACAGTCTAGACAAGCAAAGAGACCAAACAGCTGCTCTCACATATCAAATTTCAATGTTGCACTGAACAAGTGACTCTCTGGGCCCAGAACAGTGTGAGCAGACACAGAGAGGAAATGTCCCTGTACCCCAATGGAATTCTAATTGGCCTCATCAACCAAGTATTCCTTATATCCAGACAAAAAGGAATTCTTTCAGGTCATTACATGAAAAATGAAACTCTCTTATAGAGCAAGAAAAACAAGAGAAAATAGATAAAATATTTCTTATCTTATCTAAATGTTTTTCATCTGACTCAATAAGTCAAATAACTGTTTTGGGGTAAAGCAATTCACTTTAATAATCTTAAATGTAAATGATCAGTAATCAGTATAGTAATTGCAACCGAGGCAGCCTGATAATTTTTCTATTGCTGTGTGTCCTAGTGAGATTACTACCAATCGCCAAAGGTTGCTGCAGTGGGGGTAAACGTTGGATAGGTCAACAGTCTATAGCAGAGCAATGCATGTAAGCAAAGGTTTACATTTAGGGTTACTGTGAGAAACCAACTAACCTGACAAGTGTGTTTTCAGTCGGTTGGAGGAACCAGTGACCAAAAAAAAAAAATAATATAATGGTGTGTTAGCAAACTTCCGGTGGAAAGACCCCATCCATTCGTCCGTCCGTCCGTCCGTCCGTCCGTCCGTCCGTCCGTCCGTCCGTCCGTCCGTCCGTCCGTCCGTCCATCCATCCATCCATCCATAAAATAATATCCTGATGGTACTTTACAAGACAAACGTATTTAGTTTTTATTCAGAAATATGTAGTAGGTTTTGTCCAATCATATTAGCAGATTCAGTCATTACAGACCAACACTGTCATCATCAAACACAACTAATCCTGATTAAAATAAGACATTCAAGATGTTTAAAACAATTATATTTAAGGAAAGACAGCCAACTGTAACAACCAATGGATCCTCAGGGAAATTGTTCCTTATATATTAAATAACTTTCTTGGTGTTGCATCTGAGACGTATGTCTGCACAGTAACTCACAACAGCTGCAGCTCAAATGTCCTATTTTTAAGTGAAGTTCACTTCCTGTATGTTCAGGGTTTCTAAGTTGAATAGGTGTGGATGTCACTCTCTAAGAGAGAGAACATCAATCTGTTCATGCCTGCAGCCCAACATGGCAAAGAAACTATAAGCAAAGGTCAGATATTCAGTTCTTATGTGCTGTTCATTGCTCATACCCTTGTTAGTAGCCCTGACACACCATTAGTCATGTTTTCAGCCATTCACTTGCAAACAGACTGACCACTGACTGCATTTGATTATAGCAAAATTGTTCAACTCTAAATGTGTTTCTATATTTTGTTCATAAGATACAAGCCAGTTTACATCATTTGAGTGCTTTAAACTGTGGAAATGAGGCATAAACTAAATGTTGAATACACAGTTTGTTTGTGCATACAATGTATTTTATCTGGGTACTCTGCATGATCCCTTATGGTAAGGAGTAAAAAAACTTTTTTACAAACTGACCCAAGTCAATATTTTATTTGATGACAAATCATTGGTTAGACCACAAAGACAAGTGAGCCATTCAACATTCCTGCATGCAAAGGGGCTGTTTTGACTGAAACTCTGTTGCATGTGACACAAGTTTCTTCCAGTCACTGCATAAACCTTATTCCAGTAAAATTGTGCGTTCTGGCCTAACCTCGATAGAGTCATCTGCACAGAGGATTTTCTTTTTGAGCCATATAAACTGTAAAACTTGCAAATTTAAAGGTTATATTAATTGGTAAATTTTTTTTTTACATTAATTTGGACTTTTAAGTGGAAGAAAAATAACTAAAACAGTTGTTTTAGTGTTGAAAAATAGCTACTTGCACATGAATAAACATGAACTAATCTGAATCCATATTCAATACTTCAGTGTAATTATTAATATTAAAATTCTTACTCAACCTTTGCTCCACAATTTTGCTCTTATTATGTTTTAGAATTAATACAGAGCATTTATCTTCTGAACAAGCAACACCATCACATAGACAGTGACCTCATCACTTTTCTTAGCTGTCTGGGTCTCTCATTTGATTACAGATAATTAATTCTATACCAACAATTCAAACAACTTTAGGTCATTTACTCAATTACAGCACTGCTGCTAACAACATTAATCAAACCTAACAAACCATCTCCTCTGCAAAACACAGCTAACACTTTCCAGTCTCCTCTAAAAACACATAGTTCTCTCTTCCTAAATTCTGTTTTCATCTTGTCTAATAAGTACAACTCTACACTATTTTTCAATTTTATTCTAGGACTGTTCAACATTGTAGGGCAAAGTTTAAGTAAGAACTTTAATATTATTAATAATTACATTTAAGTACTGCAGATGGATTTAGATTAGTTTTATTGATGTTCCCTAAAAAAGAATCCACTGATCAGCCTCATTAGCCATCTATTTCCGTTTGATTCAGGCATGTTGGAGCAGGGATGCTGCTGAAAGTTGCAATAGACCAGACTTTGACACCTTGATGCAGACATAGTTTCAGGTCTTTATAAATACAAACAAAGTTAAGCTGGCAAATGCGATAGATGAAAACATCTTTTTCTGAGAGACCTGTTGCTAAGTTCCAGAGTCATTTATCAGTATGTTGTTTTTTAATAAAATGATTTATCATCATCATAAAAATTTTTACGGTCTGTTTTTTTTTTTGGCCTCAAATGGAGCACAATAATTTACCTATGTATATTATGGCAAACTTGTTCTCCTTAAACATATTCACTATTTTTCTTTCAGTACTGTTGCTTAATCTTTCTAGCAGCAGTAGATAATAGTTACTGCAAAGGTTAAGCCCTCTGAAAGGCAGCAGCCAATCATCATCAGCCCCTGTATAATTGTACTGCAATAATCCTCTGCTGTGCTGAACACACAGCTACACAATTTTTCCTAAACCTGATAGGCGCATGAATCTTAATTAGTCCTAATTATTCCAAATTAAGACTAATGTGCCCCCTCTGTGCATCCTTCATCCATGCTTCTTTTTAGTTAATTTGTCTGCCTCCTTCCCGCTTTGCTAGCAGCATTAGCTGTATAGGCTTTACTATCATTGTGATATACACTGTCGAGCTGTGTACATTTAATCATTTACAAGGGGATAAAACGCAGCTTAAATAAAAAAACGACGGCAGGGCTGCCAGGCTTTGGTTGCCTTAATAAAATATGGATGTGTTTGTAAACCTGTGTCTATCTACAAACTTTTTTTTTTTTACAGCTAACTGTAACACATGGTGATGTTTTTTTAGCCCTCTCAACTACCTTAATATACCTGTGAACCCTGGACAAAAAATATGATTAATAGAAGATTACCCTTGAAATATATATCAAAGTATTCCTAAATAATTGCCTTTATAAACTTCAGCCCTCATCATATGCAAAATGTACATTATAAAATTGAGTCTGACCATCAAATATCTTTTCTAGCAATAAAGCAAAATATTTATATATATATTTACATTAAAAGTTCTTATGTCTAATGAATGAGGTTAGCCTTTCTCTCCAAAAGAGACTTTAGAAAAATAATATTAATAAAGAGGAAATTGTAGTGGTGGTTTCATAAACTAAAATATGTTTTATGTGACGATTTATTTTTAGCTTTTCCTGAGCTTGTTTTCATATCTATACTGCTATACGCTTAGCTTGCTGGAGGACATAGGGAACACTTCTCATGATTATGCTTCATTCCATCTTTATTCTCCCAGTTGGCAATATTTGGTAGTTCTACCCATAACTTTACATTCTCTCTGTTTTTTATTGGCATGTTGGCTTCATCTGGTCTGTTGATGTTTGATTGTGACCCCATACTAGAGAGAAATACCAGCTGGGTTGCTGCTAGCAAGATCTTTATTTTTAGATGTTGGAGTTAGGCCTGTTTTATCAGTTGATATGGGAACTGGCTCATCTGCTTGACTGTGACTTTCCTGGACAGGATCACATGTGGAGCTTGCTTACAATTACCTTTTGTAAATAAGATTTTTTTGTATGCCTGCTTCAATCTCCTTGAACCTGCCTCAACAGATGGCCGCTCATGCTGAGCCTGGTTCTGCTGGAGGTTTCTTCCTGTTAAAAGGGAGTTTTTCCTCTCCACTGTTGTTGCATGCCTGCTTGGTGTGAGGGATTGCCGTAGAGACCACAACAAAATGCAGGCAAATATCCTCACTGAAATGTCATTCAGGAGGATCATGTCCTGCAAGTCAGTGACTTGATGCAATCAGCTATTCTTCCTTGAAAGAAACTTTTAACCAATCTGACTGTATTGTCTCTATAAAGTGCTTTTGAGAAGACATGCATTGTGAATTTATGCTATGTAAATAAACTGAAATGAATCAAATTAAAACAGGTCGAAGAAGGCTGTACCTTTAAGTATTACCAATGGTAAAGCTCTCAACACAACCTTGTGGGGATTTATACTTACGCCTCATAGCAAGGAAGCCAACCAGTTTATAAGTTCTACCATTTTATCAAGTAACAGGAGGAGAAATATTCAAACTTTTTTATTGCTACTATAATTGTTCATAGTGCACAACGTTAAACTTTTACAGAAACTTTAAATCACTAATTCAAGTTGTTTGTTGTGCAATAATTACAGCCTAAAAATTATGAATCAGTAAGAGCCTCTATATCTGATCATAGTATGTATGACATGTGTGGGTCCAGAAGGCAAGGCAAGTGTATTCATATAACCAATTTCAGAAGGAAGGCAAAGTGCTTGGTGTGAGGGAAAGTCAGTGACACAAATCAAGCAAATTTCTACTGTCGGTACATGACCATATAGGAGGAGGGGCATGTAAAGGTCCTGCAAGACTCGTAGCAATCAGCTGGTTTTCCTTAGTTGGAAAACTTTAAACCAAGGTGATTGTAAATTCTGATTGAACTGTCTCTGTAAAACGTATCAAAAGAATGTGATGTGAATTTGTGCTATATAAATGAATTGAATTGAACTGAATTGAACTGCACTTGAACAAGATATAATAGCAAAAAACTTAGGGAAAATATATTGCGGCAGCATAGTGGGAAGAGAATTTTCAAAATAAAAGATAGTATAAAAGACAATACAACTGAAAAATTAAAGTCGTAACATGATTATAAAAATGATTATAAAATGAATAATAAAAGGATTAATTAAATAATGATTGTGCCGGTAAGACAAGTTTATTTTTTATTTAATTGTTGAAGCAGACTATAAATGTTGTTTTAAAGCCTAGGCAAGTTTGAAATAATTCTCCAATTTAAGAAGTCCATTTCCTGGAGCTCTGCTTGCATCAAATTTCCCACAAGGAGTTACTCAGTTGTCGGAAATATGCACACAAAATAAAACACGTCTTTGCTGTTGTGAACTCTGGATAGCTGGGGGATAAGCCTCTTTTAAGCGTTTGACATCTGGACAAAGAGATGCTTATCTGGCTTACCTGCAGCCTTCCTCATAGGGATGCTCCTAAATCTAGGGACGCTCGTCACCACGTTCCTTATCAGGAGTTGTTCAGTTCCCTGGTGGAAAATCGTTATTGACTTTTTTGTATCGATGACAAAATGTTACATTTTCCCAATTTTGTTCTTTAGGCTAATCATTTCACCCTTAATGTTAGACTAGGTTAGACTAGGTTAATTTTAAAGTGGTCTAAAAATTTTGAAGGTATGCTTTTTGAAGATCTCTCACAATCTCTAGACATTACATTGAAGCGATAGGGGGAAAAAAACTTTAGTAATAAAAATCATTTAAGTTATTTGATAATTAAGTAGTGAAAAAAATCATACATGTTTGATAAATATGTATATTTGGTAAAAAACAGAAAATAAATTAGATTGGTCATCCAAGAATTAAACATATCATTTGTGATTTTTTTAAATTGTAAGCGATTTTTCATCAAAATAGATTTTACCCAACTGTAATGCCCAGACAGAATCTGGAGACCTGATAATTCAGCTAATAAAAGAAGTAAGCATTCAAAGAATGTATCTCAAATATAAACTGGTGTAGAAATAAAAATAGAGCTGGAACTGGAATCACTGGGTGAGATCAGAGTTAGTGGCCGAGAAACAACTCAGTGGTCAGTGGTGTATACGGTGCACTGAATGAGAGCCACTAACCATCGTAGAAGCTAGGAGGTTAGAGTGGCTCTAATGATTGATCACAGTGGCCCCGTTTGGATGATTCAGATCACTCAATCAATTACCCAAATTTTAATGATTCAGTCAATGGCTAATGCACAGAGAAGCAGTCCGGATGGGCTACAGGATTGGGAAATCTGGGATCTGGGCAACAGAATCAGTAACAGGAGGAACAGTAACTGGAGGGAAGTTTTTTGAAGGACAAAGGCAGGAGGCAGATCCAAATTCCAGGCTTAGGTCATACATGACTGAAAACAAACATTTAAGACAGGGACAGAGGCAAACAGACTAAGGAGGTCCTTTATAGAGATAAGAACCCAACTAAAGTATCCAAAATGGGAAGACAGGCAGGAGAAAACAGGAACGAAACAGGTCCAGATCAGGAGGTCAGGATTTCTGGACTGTCTACACACAAACGGCTTTCAAGCACCTGGCGGTTATCCACTGGGAATATATAGTGCTCTTCTCAGGTGCAGAAACACCGGGTCCTTGGACCTGCCGCAGGTGTAACCACTCAGACCTGACTGCCAGTCCAATAGAGGGAGCAGGGAGTGATGTCATGGGACTGTCTCATCAGGCAGGAATAGACAGGAATAGTTATACAAATTGCCATATTTTGTGATTCTCTTAATATTTTTACAAAGCATTCTATAGATTTTAAACACGTAGGGGTTGCCATTCCATCACTGGAATTTGTGATTAATAAGGTATTTAGCGAAATAATTTCTTTATTATTTCACAAGCATTTTCTATCAGCCTTACTGCTACACACAAGCTAATTCATCTACAGCTGATGTGGTCATCAAGAGCAACATAAAATATGATTAAAAGATTGACTTTTCCAATACTTATACTTTTCATGCTTTTGACTCACTATTGTCTTGTGAAAGATTTATCAGTTTTATTACTTTAAAGATATTTTTGCCTTTTTAATTCCAATGAAAGTCATAGATTTTATGGTCTGTGGCCTGTTTAAAAGCACAACAAAACCTCTGTTCCACTTTGGGCTGTGTCCTCTAACTTCCTTCCTGTCCCTGACCTTTAGGGTCATTGAAGCATAATGAGTTCCTTCTTCTGTTTCTCCTTCTCCCCTCAGCTCTCCTGTCACTGAGTATCTTGCGAAATATTACATTCTCTGCATTGTTTCCCCTATGTTGCTTCAACATGACCCAGTGGGTGTAAGGCTTCCGCTCATGTGGAAACGCAGGGACTAAAACAAGTATGACACTGACTTATGGATGAGAGAAAATAGGAGGGGCTGCAAAAATATCACTGATTACTATCAACAAAACATGCAGCTCAGCATTTAGTCAGAGCTCAGCTCTAAAACAGCTATATATCATTGTCCCATGGGTTAATGCTCTGGACCCAGCAACAAAAACAGGTCGACCTGAGACTGATGCCATATTCCACACACTCAGCCAGTATAATACACAACCACTTTTCTAAGTCTCCCCAAAGATTATATCAAACACATACTTGGATGATTATGGAGTTTCTTTCTTCTATATAAGAGACCACTGAGTGACATAGAAAAGCTTTTCTTATTGCCAGGAAGTAGAAGGTATGAGATTAGATCAATAAGGTCTTTATTTGTCTGCTCAGGCTGCGAGCAGGCTCTCGAGTTGTTTTCAAGAGTCACTTTTGATTTAGCACATAATCCTTTTTAATGCAGACAGTGAAGCTTGTGCTCTAACTCGAAAGAAAACCATTTGCAAAGGACAAGTCAGTGCCCACAACATCAGGATTAGATAGATAGCACCATTCATCACACTCTTTTTTTCCTCTGGTTTACAGTCAAACAATAGCATTGAATCATATCCTTTAATAGTATAGTAATACACATAACTCCAGGTTTAAAATCACTGCACTGACTCCCTGTGCGTTATAGGATTGATTAAAGGTTCTTATAGCTTTTAATAAATGTCTCAATGGGCCTTCTTATTTATCTCAGTTGCTTATTAATATGAACCCTTGTGAAACCTGCACTTTAAACAAAAACAAAAAAACCCATTACGGATCTTTTATGTAAAAAAAAAAACAAAAAACAGAAAAACCTTACCCGTCTAGTAACAGAATTTTCTTTCTTTAAATGTTTATCTAAAGTAAATTACTCTAAAATGTTGCTCATTGTCATCAGTGCAGTTGTCAAAACTCTTTTCCTGAAAGTGCTCTGATAAATACGGTTGAAAGATCCATAAAAAGAAATGATGGGAAATCTGAAAATTCAAAAATTTGAACATTCAAATGAATACAGTACATTATGCTGTAAATTTAAGACATTTCTTACAGTGTGAGATCTGCCTTTTGATGTTTTTCCAAAGTGAGACCTAAAACTCACAGTGAGGCCTCCTTTCCTCACTATTGTCCTTTTCAATGGAACAGCCGACCAGAAAGCCCAGGGCTGGAGGGACTGTTAATGTTTTAAAAAAGAGGTTCAAGACCTACATTTTTAGACTAGTTTTTGATTGTATTTTTTTCTATTTATATTATTATATCATTGTGTTTTAAAGTCGTCTGAGATAATATTTAATTATTTAACACATTATTTTAAGAATTCCTTTATCATTGTTATCCATGTTGTTTATTTTATTTCTCTTTTCTTTTTAACTCTGTCCTACCCTGATTTGGAGGGTCCCTACAGTTATGGTGTGATCCTTAAAATATTGCTTTCTCACAGCAGCATCATTCATTCATTTTATATTTTTTTAATTAAGAGACAGCAATTAGGGGTCAGATGTCATGAGTGTGCATATGTGTGAGTGTTTGTGAGCGTGTACTTCTACTTGGGTGTGTGGATGCTTGTTTTTATCTCGATATGCATTTATTTTTACAATTTTGTAAAGCACTTTGCGTTGCTCATGGCATAACAAGCGATTCATAAATAAAGTTTAGTTTGATTTTCATATAAAGCAAGTTGTATAATGTATTTGAATCTTAATTAGATTTACTTTGGACCTTCTCCCTTTCACACATGTGATCTCAGGAGAAACACAATATTAGAGAATTGCCAGTTTTGATGAAATACTGTTTCAATATGTTTTTTTTAACAAAAAAATCAGTTAAATATTATGAACAATTTATCTAAGAGGCAAATAAAATCCCTCTTTAACAAAACATGAAAATACTGTTGTGAGAGCATCAACCTGTGAAAAGATTAGATGTTGCTTTCTATCTCTAACAATGTACCCTTGTTGGTAACTGTCATGAAGGTATTCAGAGATCTAACCCACATGCAGAAAACCACAGGAGGCAGGGAAAAAGTTAACAGAGTTTATTTAAGATTTTGACTGAGTAATCCGGTTCTGGTTCGGGACGGGAATCCCTGTAGTCTGCAGGTTGGAGGGTTTGGTTAGCCAAGGTGGTCAGGTGGCGGAACAATATGTTG
>JAUZNJ010028757.1:0-15864 GCA_034780135.1 Jordanella pulchra | reverse complement strand
ATCTAAACACTGTGGCTATAAAAGATAAAAATATGAAAGTAACAAAGAGCAGCATGAGGTGTATTTATAATGTACATCAAAACATTTAATTCAAAACATCCAATGTCTTGGCCAGTTTTCAATACACCATTTGTTATTTTGTTTTTTTATGTACACCAGGTTTCCCTCTGCACCAAATAGTTTTAGATGCTTTAAGTTTTTTTTTGTTCTATGTCAGATCACATAACGGAATATCAAACAAGGCCCAACAAATTTAAGGCCTTGAACAAAGAGTCCAAAGTGTAACAATACTGAAAAAAACAATTTAGGCATCTGTTGGATCTTCTTAAGAGTCATTAGTTTCTATAACACTCTTTTTTATGTCTTGCCATGACTAGAGATGCCTAAATAGATCTAAAAAAATGTCAAGATGTTTTCTTTTTCTGTCACGTAGCACAAGAACTTATTTCTGAAGGTTTTGCATTCACAAAAATAACTGGAGCTACGGAATTATTATTATTATTTTTTTGAAAAGGAGTAAAAACATCTTGGTCTCTCAAACATGTACTGTAATTAGCGGGTTCATGTGTAAACAGTGTAATTAAGAGTAAAATTTTAGTTTACAAAGGACTGTATACCTGTTTGTATACAGTCAGGAAATATCTGGAGAAAAAAAACTAATAATTTTGTATGGGTATTTATAAGAACATTCTTAATTTAATGTATCTGTGTTCTAACAGCATAAATTATCTGTCAAGCAGAAACTCCAGCTGGAATAAAACATTTCTTATATTCTTTCCATAATGTGTGCAACTTTTCCAATCATACAAGACTATTCTTCAGTAATAATCTTTAGTGTGACCTTAGTTTTAATGTCTGCACATTGTATGATCACTGTTAACTACTGAATCACTAGTGATGTGCGATAATAAGCAAATTTATTAGTATGTGCAAGATCAGAGAATACCAATAGTTTGTGCTACCAGAGGCATGGAAACAAATCTGAAAAAAAGGAGTAAAATTTACAGCCATGGCAAGAAATAGGAGACCAACTTTGGGATAGTAGTTTACAGAGAAAGTTGGAACTTATGAACGTTAGAATTCCAAACCTTAAGACTTTTTTTCTTTCTTTTTTGGGATAGCACTGTTTCAGACCATCCACTCTTCTTATTGCAAAACTCTGTCCCATATATAAGTCCTTTTGGTTCTATGGTTAAGAAGATTCTCGTTGTGGCTAAATAGATAAGTCATGTTATACATTATTGTACTAACATGTCAATAATATTCAAAAATATTTCTCTTTTTTGTTAATAAACAGTTTAACGCAGTAAATGTGATGAGTTTTACATCTATTAGTCTACTCATTTATTAGCAGTCTACAGAGTTACTGTTATGATTTGATTTCTCTATTCTCTATATGATAAACTGGCTGATTTTTGCATAGGCTTCAGACCTTTATGTGGCACATCTTAAAAAGCAGCTGCATTCCTATTGGCTGATCAGTGGACTTTGGTCATAGTAGCTGTCCATTGTGAGAACGATCATTCTAATATCTGACACTGATTGGGTCCAAGTTCATGGGCTGTGCCCTTCAAAGTACCCCACCTACCCCATCCACATAGGCTGGATCCTTTGTTGAACAGAAGAGAGGAATGGGAATTTAGATAGTTTAGGCTAGTTTGTCCTGCTGCTTCACTTTGACTTTGGTGTAATTTCTGCCACCTAGTAAACATGACGCTGTGAAGTACACGTCTGTGTAGCTAATAGAGACCAAAGTTATTTTTTTATATACTATATCATATAACATATCTATTTTTATCTTTTATCATCTATATTTGTTTTAAAAGGACACATACCAGTAATTAAACAGGACATTTGCTCAGCATTTTGTTGTGGTGTTGATTTAAATAAAAATGAAGAAAGACAATGTTCTTATGTAAAATATTTTAAAAAAAGCATTTGTGTAAAGTATTTTGGAAGCACGCTTTAACTACAAAATGTAAAGTACTTGTTTTCAGTCAGAAATAAATAGTTAAAAATGGACAGTTCAACAAGAAAAACTAAAGTGGCCAAATAAACCGGCATTCACATAAACTGCTTTGACTATTTGAGAATGGAGATGTTTTAAGACAGAAGTAGACCAATTTGGTTTCGTTAGTTTAAGCCTCCACAAGCAAATAATTTTGATTTATACCCAAACAAGATACCAAGGGTCTGATTTGCTGAGGTAAGATATAAACTGCTTTGAACCCTGTCACAGAACTCTCCCTTATGATTTTCATTTCATGCTGTAAGAGCATCAACCTTAAAACCATACAATAGACCAAATGTGATGCTGAAAGCAAAAACATTCAACAGTTCAAATGGAATTAGATGTGCCAAGTGTTTGGGTTGAATCTCCAAAAACTACTATTGATATCAGATTTAAAAGTTTGCTGATCCGTTCTCATCTTTCTGCCATCAATTTCCTTTAACCATATTTTGTCTTTTTACCAGCCCCTTCGACATCTCTGAATATTTAGGTGTCTTTAAATCTCCATGTGTGAAAATATTCGATTTTGATTGACCATTTCTCTTTCTTAGTAACATCCCAGGAACCGTAATGAATGTTAGTGATGGAATAATCCGTTTGTGAATGCTGCATATTGCAAAATTATCCTTTCTGGCTTAACCAACAAAAACCTTTGAGCACCAGGAGGTTTAAGCATCGTGTTTTTATGAAAGCACTGTCAGATCTATCTGTAGCTATGAATTGCCCAGAGAACTGAAAACATCCAAGTAAAAAATATGCAGTGTTTTCCTGCAAACCTTAAAGTTGTAGACGATCAAAGTATACTCTGGGACCCCAGCAGCATTAAGAACTATTGCTAATCTCACCAGAGGGTATGCCAAGTATTTTATTGTGCAAAACTCAGCATGACAGTTATTTATTAGCATTGATTATCAACCTAAACGGAGAGTTAGACAGGACCCCCCCAAAAAAAGCATCTAATATTTTCCCCTAAACAGACTTGCCTCTATTTACATCAAACCGAGTTGGGTTTAGTTTTGTTAAGAAATGCCTTTAGAAAATCCCACCATAAGAGGATTTCCTGAACAATACTGCAACATGTTTGCTCATCGCTTTTTTTTCTAATTATTTCTGCAGAGGGTTGTTTGTTTGGGGATAAATCTTTAGTAATTACATAGGTCACTTATGGACTCAACAAGTCTTGCTTGGCAGTTTTTCAATATTTTGGTTACAAACAGCCAAGACAGATTTAACAAAAATTAATATAGAGGGCTTAGTACAATAATGCAGCAAAGATTGCATTTTTTGGTCAATTTTCTAAAAGTGAGTCAAAATGTTATAAAGACTGTTGTGAAAAATAGTTTGACGGAGATTCTTTGTTTATTTAGTATGGGCTTCCCAAGTATCTACAAGTTTTAAACAGAGTACCCAGGTTCCCTCCAGTTCTTAAAAATAATTTAAGTTTATTATAGCAGGGATGCATAGTGAAATCCTATGATGAACAGAATAGGCCAATTGATCTGACCTAACCAGCAATCGCCATACTTGTCTAGTAACCTGTCCTTATAAAACACATTGGTCTGTATTTTGTTAGTTATTTTAAGACAATAATAGTTCTGTATGTTAGAACAAGAAATGCAAGGAAGCATAGAAATGTAGAAAGTTATTTAAAAAATGATTCCGTTCAACATTTTGAGACAAATCAGCCGTTCATTCAGGCTGCGGAGAGAGAAGAGGAGGGCTTGACACATTACAACTACATTGCTTTTTTTCAAGCTTAAACCATTTTGCCTCCTAAAGCATGCTAGATTTGGTAATGTTTGGAAATGTTTTTACATATCAAGGTCAAAGTAAGAGTTAGTTAGTAATTAAGGGTGCTCATCTTCTAAGTTTGGTTTGAAATAGTAAAACACTGTTTTACAATGGCAGGTCTCTCGCTGACGTTCCTATGCAAATAATCATACTGCTTCCATATCTTGTTTTAGTTTTTAAAGAGAAATCCTGGTCAGCTGAAATTAGTAACGACAGGTCAAAACTTTTTTTAAGAAAACACACACACACCCACACATATTAAACATGTTCACATTTAACTTAGAAAATTTAAGTAATGTATTTGAAAGAAAGTAGTGTGAAAATTAATCAGCGTTTAACAAAAGAGAAAAAAATGTAACAGGAGGTGCTTTCCTTTTGATTTTGTAGCAGTAAGTGTCTTTAATGTTGTTGCTAGCTTGGCAGTGAGAGATTACAATGAAACTACTACTAACAGATTGGTATTCCCCCTAATTGGCTACAGGAACCTTTTGTATCAGCAAATGTTTTCAGCAAATGTATGAATATAAATTTCTCCTTTTACTGTAGTTTTTTTGAGTTAATAAATTTATTAACGTGTATTCACATTTACTTAACATAAAGACTTTTTAGAGCAATTAGAAGATACTTTTCTGTAACCATCAAAATATTCATAAAACCCAGGAGAAGGCCCCATGCTGCATGTTGCACCTTCTTAAGCTTTATTCATCTACCTTCCTCTAAGCATTTAAGGGGAAACTGTCAAACACCAGCTTCTAGCCAAAGGGAATACCAGGTGTTGTGGAAAAGGGCTGTTTCTCCTACTTTTAGATGACATTTAAGCATTTTTAAATTTTAAAAAGGATAAAATAGTGATGCAGAAAGTAACAGGTTGATCTAAGCACATATTTTTGACATAATCATATTAAATCCTGTCATGATTCCGGGTCTTTCTGTCTCTTTTGTGAGCCTTGCTCCTGGGGTTGCTTTTGCCGTTCTCCTCCACTAGGTGGCACCCGGTCTAGGATGGAGCGCGGTCTAGCGTTTGGCACGCAGCTGTCTCCAGTCAAGCCCTATCACTCGGTGTATAAGAAGAGATCCCTGTCAGATGGTCGGAGCCGAGTGTTTTGCCTATTTTGGTACCACCAAGCCTTCTGAGTTTCGCCTCTGTCTCCTCGTTGTCTTTGACTAACATCAGTCTTTCCTTGTTGCCTTAAGGTGATCCTGCGTCCTGCCAGACCCTCCGGATCTAACTGACTCTTGGATCCAAAAAATTCCTCGTGACGCCGTGTTAAGTTACCCACTGGTCGCTCGCACTGAAATCTCCTACGGCTCTCCGTCTGATCTGTGTCTACCTGTCCGTTCCCCCTCCGCTCACTTCCTTGGATCACAAAGAGGCTCATTAACCAGATCATCCATACTACCTCCCCAGAGGCTAAGTTCATCATCCACCGTAAGGAAAAACATTCATAGTCTGTTCAGCGCTCTACGCTCCTACGGAACGTGAACTCACCACTCTGTTTTCCTCCTCAGTGATTGCAGACCCTGCACCAGCCGGTGCTCACTGGTCCCCGCCACTCGGGCATTCCAGTCAATCCTAGCTCTTTAATAAACCTTTTGCATCTGATATATCTCTCCTGTCGTGGTGTTCTGCATGTGGGCTAAGCAACTCAAACCCAACATGACAATTTCTCCAACTCAAATCGCATTATAGCCAATTTCGACATTCATACAAATAGTTTTGTTTACTGGCAACAAATAAACTCAAATTATTTATTCATTTTCTAATGCATTATTCTGGAATATGACAAGTTTTCTTTTGCTGTGGAGCTCCTGGTCAAAATTAGGCAGAAAATGTACATATTCTCTCCCTGACTGCCAAAGGCATTAAGGCTCCAGTTATACGTTTTTACTGAATTAGAGATCCGAACAAAATAAGTAGATTTTTTTTATGTAAAAATCAATTCATACGACAAAAATCAGATGCATAGTGTACTGAGTGGAGGAAATCTGTTTTTCTAGATTAAAATTTCTAAATTTTTCCTGACCTTTTAGTACAGCAAATATCAATATGGTTTGAAAATGTTAATGTTCATCGATACACTAAGGTTTTCTTCCAGTTCAGCATCATAGTAAAAGGGCAGGCCAGCATCACCCATACCTCACAATCAATAACACTTCACTGCGTCAAATCCTGTCATAATCATTTAACAATAAATCCAAATCCTTTTAAACACAGCAAGTAATACTTTCAAAAAGGGTTTATATGCCTAAACCAGAACTGGTTTGTAAATGACATTGGAAAAGTTTGAAAAATATATTAGCTGGTGGCATCGTTGTTGTCATTGTTGACGTCATCTTCAGCTTTTTTTCGGGATCGGGTCACAGGGGCAGCAGTCTCAGCAGAGACTCCCAGACTTCCCTCTCCCCATACAGTTCTGGTGGGTGAAGCCCGAGACGCTACCGGACCAGCTGAAAGACATAGCCCCATCAGCATGTCCTGGGCCTCCTTCCAGTTGGACTAGCCTAGAACACCCCCTCTGAGAGCCGTGCAGGGGGTATATGGAAAAGATGTCCGAGCCACCTAAATTGACTCCTTCTCGATGTGGAGGAGAAGTGGCTTTACTGCGAGCTTCTCTTGAATGACTGAGCTCCTCACCCTATCTACATCAACTGATGCCTAAATGAGGTTGACATGTTGTCAGAGGATCATGAAATAACTAACCCTGATTAGTAAGATCATTGTTTAGTGAGATAAGCTGTTTTGGTCAATTTTCATCACACAGTAATATATGAAAAGTACTCCCTCACTTCCCTTTACATAAATATCAAAGTGAATATATCATATCATATCCTATATTCTGTAGGTTGTGATATCATGTATCCCACCATCTGCAGCTACACTATCATTGACCAATCTTGGAAACATTCCCTGAGTTTAGAGTGTATTTATAAGCAACCTCATTGACAAAAACCTGGGATCAAAAACAAATGCAAATAATCTTTAGAATTAAAAAGCTGAAAAAATAGAAAGTATTCATTCTTTTACTTATTTTATCCAATACCACAAACTATGGGTTTCAGATATTAGTTGATAATATGATGGATTTTAATAATAGGAACATATATCTTGCATTTTACACCAAATAGTTCAAAGATAAAAGATCTCTGCTCAAAAGAACCATGTACGGTATGTTAAGCCGTTGGGATATGTGAGGTGAACTCCTGTAGCATTCCCTTTCCCTTTTCTGTAACCACATCTAAGCAGTGTTCTTTTCCATCCAGTCACTTAATTAGAACTGTTGTCCTCGTACAATAGAATGGGGAAGAAGTAGAAGCTACAACTAATCCTGACTGTTCTGCATCCTTGGAGTGACACACTCATAAATCATTTATTTATTTGGCTTACATAAGTGTGAGGCAACATTTTAAAACGTACCTTTGAAATGGCAACTCAGAGCGCTGATTCAAACACCTAACTGTTTATGCTCCTTTAGACAACTACAAGGTGATCTTGACTCATTTTACTCAAAAGAACCATGAATAAAACATGTATTGATATGCATATCAAAAGCCCAAACAAAAGAAAACAAAGATGTTGGAGCAGTGGAGAGAGGAAAGGAAAGCTTGTATTTCTGAATTGTTCATTGAATCCATAACAGTGCCAATTAGCAAGGGCTTGGCATCAGGGCCATCTGGGGATACCTCCCCCTCCTTCATCTTGACATAATTGCTCCTCCTGAGGACAAGCAGGTGACTGCACTAAGAGACACACGCTCCAAGTTACCCCGACATGCCCTTCAATTTCGTGGGCTACAGCTGAGCTCTCACTATGACCACCATCAAGTAGACATCGACCCTAATGAGAGCTTAAATAGGCTCCAAAACAGTCGTTAAAATAATGAAACCCCAAGTGAGCCAGGTAGGCTGAATGGGCATTTATGAGGTCACACTGTGGGATAGGAATCAGCAAAAGCATGATCTTTCAAATGGAGCTTCCTTCTACAGTGGTGCTTATGAAAGTCATCTCAATGGGTAATCCACTCCTAATCAGCAGATAATGAAGTGGGGACAGGTGGGGCAGTTTAGAGGAGTGCACTGATGTAGAGCAAGGGGCAAAGGGTCATGGAATCTTCCTAGCAGCAGGGCACAGCTGGACTGGCACTAACTGCCTCACCATGTGCAGCATAGCAAGGGGACACAGGTCAATGTTTATCCTTTTACTGTAAAATGGCCTAAGGAATTTGAGGCAACACTGCTAGAGGAAACCCTGACATATGAAGCCATCTGACATGAACATGGTCTCCCTGAATGCCCTTCATGGACAGTGAACATGAACACAGAAACACATTAGGAGGTGTTTCATTCCTGGTGGCAGTCATTGCTGCATCCAAGAGCATCACTGTTTTTGACAAATGCTTCACAGCATTGAGTCAAAAGAATGACAACACAGATTTGATTAGTAAGATTTGTCCTCTTGCTTCTTTTATTCATTTTATATGTCAACTATTGTCACGGCATCATTCAGAGAGTCACACTGTAAAGTTCAATGATGATTCTGTGATTCCTGCCACCCCCACAACCCCCCAGCAGAAATATCCTGAATGCGGGTCAGTGATCAGAGAATTTAATGACTAATGCGAGTCCTACTTTTTTAAAGTTAAATATGTATGTCAAAGTCAAAAGAAATTTAAAATGATTTTATAAAACACTGAAAGTACTTTTGCCTAATAAATGTTGAAAATTTTAATCTGTATTAATAACTGGCAACCATACTTGATGACAGCCTAACCTTGGAAGCCTACATATGTGGACTCACTCTGTAAGACAGCTCATCAATGTTTTTTTTGTGTGGAAAGCTACACAGTTTAAATATAAAAAGTTTAATACAGATGTTTTATTCTGGTATTATTGCTACTGCAACTTCTAATTTCATCTATTAGTCTGGATTTGTAACTTGCAAGAACTAAAGGAAGTTTTGGTAATTGTTAAAGTTCACAAAGAAATTGTGAAATTGTTCTGTACAAGATAAGTTGACTGATCTGTGCAAGGTGAGTTGTGCCATAAATCCTTGCAAGGCATCCTCCATTAAAAAAGCCAGAATGGTCCTGGCAGATCCAGATGGGTCACTGCATCTTGATCCCAAGCTGCTGCCGTCAGGACACAGATATCTGCTTCAAAGATGTAGGACTTACAGTCTGAAAAATCATTTGTTCTTTCTGCTTTTAGCTTTATAATGATTTGTCATTATTTTATCAAATGGTCACCACATGTTGATTTCGATTTTTAGAATAGATTATATTAGCAAGCCACCTAAGCAATAATGGAAAAGTAAATAGTGCAGTAATTTAGATGTAATTTGATTTTGCATTTCAAATGTGAACAACTGTAGCATAGATTACACCTCACACTGCCAATTAACAAAACTGTTGAATTTTCTGGACACATGCTATAAATCTATACACTCAACTCTTACCTTGTTTACAAACTAATGCAAAAAGAAATTGCTAGAAATGTGAAACATCAATAAATAGAAAAGCACTCTGAGAGCACAGCAATCAACAAAGCAGCAGGTTTTGCCCCATATTGTGATTTACACCTATAGCTAAACTCACACGTGATCTTGATCATTACCAAATTTTAAATAATTGTCCCTTGGCATGAAGTGCACCACTGGTAAAAACTTCCCTGACAAAGGGCACAGTGTGTCTGCAGCCTCTGGTGTCTGTTCTGCTCTAACCTTCTTCAATCTCTCTGCACATTGCCTTTTTCTTATCAGCACATTGAGACTTCAAGGAAACTGCTTCTTACGCCAAATAATGTTAAAGAATCCTTGAGAGCAATTCCTGTATCGAGATTATGACCTGGACCATGACCAAAATTTAATGGATTGTCTCTTGGTGTGCACTTCAGGTAACAATTTCATTTAAATCCATCCTTAACTTTTCAAATAATCCTGTTAAATAAATAACAACCAAACCAACCAACAAACAAGACTGAAAATATAACCTTCTTGATGGAGGTAACAAAAAATGTAAACTGTTTTCTACTCTAAAAAAAACATACAATGTGTTCTTAATATCATAGTGTTGAGGGCAATGTTATTAAGCTCAGCGTTTAAGGTGTGATCGTTATCAGTAAGACGTAGAAATGGTGACAGAGTTGGAATTGAGTCCAGTTGCTTTCAAGAGGCAACAACAAAAAACATTGTACAGAACTTAGTGTTGTGCTCTAAAAACTCAAGAACTAGCGAAAAGTATGGATTTTTAAAATGCTTTCAAAAAAAATCTCATGTAAAGCATTTTTACATACATTGCTAAAAAAGAGTTTAATGTAAGTTAGCTTTCTAACCTTCCAAAGATACATCTATTTTCGAAGTGTTTTGACTGAAGCACATAATAACCATGACACAGAATACTAAACAGAGGTCCCTTCTCAGTATTGAGAACAGAATACATTACCAAACTGGTTAAATCCATTCTTCAGGCTTTAGGCTAAAGCTGGTAGAAGAAAAGTTACTAACTCTTTCATTAAGACAGGATTATAACTACAGATCAATGCTTGTGGAACCAAATAGCTTAATTGGCTGATTTAGTATTGACCAACTTGGAAGAGACAGCTGTCCTCCAGTCAAGTCCTCTAAACACAGCTTGTGCATGTCAAAGAGCTCAAATACAATTAAAAAAGCAATCCCATTGGTTTTCAAGGGACCGCATTCAATTTCACATAGGGTTTCCCTTATTGATTTATTGTGAGCAATAATTTAAGCGTAAATTGTTTAACTAGGAAAAAAAAATTGTTCTGTTACTGACACGGCTCCTCTTGGTTAGACCTTCTGTAGAGTTGTTGCTAACTACAATTACGAGTGCTCTGATCCATTTAATTGCACTTTAATAATGACCCATTCTTCTTTTTTCATCATTCAGTCTGGCCTTGCCATTAATTAAAAAGGTCTAGTGAAATGTAAAGTCTGCACTGATGATATAAGCATTGAATAAAGCTTTAGCCAGTACGCAAAGATACATCATTAAATACAGCCCGCCCGGTAAAGCCCCCCCTGCCATTTGTTACCATCGATACATAAATGTACTAAATAGATAAAACTAAACTTCATTACTTTTAAAATATGTTTTCAAGCAGAGGCAAGGAACATAATGCTCATAACCTTTCATAGGCGCAGACAGGAAGTGGCTTCCTGTTGCTGAAGCTGCACTTTCAGATGTTTGATATCACATCAGATAGAGCTATCATTCTGATGAGAGCACACCTGAAGTGGAAATCGAGGCTCTGTACAACAATCCAACCCAACAGGTTACACTTCTGAACAAGCAGCAGCCTCATAATTTACTCTCAGGGCTAATGGAGCAGCATTCCTAACGCATGCTCTATCTAAAATTGCAATAAAACCTCCACTGGGATCTCTTTAATGAAATGTCATAATTAGGCCTACAAGTCATCTATCAGTCCTTCCAGATAACTCACAGTATTAATTCAGCACATTAACATCAATGGAATTCTGCTGGAGCCAGTCATTACACAGTGTAATCACCATGGATAATGCTCAAAGCATAAGTGTACTCCTGAGCTGAGCATCTTTAATATTTTTACAGTTTCTTTGAGGGAAGTAAATCTTTAATGCAGGCTCAGTTATTTTTATGTTCAGTCTGGAATGGACGAGCGGGATAATTATTAATATGACAGAAGTTTATTATTCCTACATTGTTTTATGTTATGTCCTAACCCAAATGACTAATAAACTAGCAGTACACATTAAATAAGTGCAGATGGTTTAGCCAGTTTGGTATTTGTACTCTTGATAATTCCATACTCTAGGTTTTCAGGTCTAAACAAAGTGTCTGTACAGCCGAACCAACCATAAGTCTTCCTCTGCAATAATGTTTTAAAATGTCTTTGTAAAATAATTTAAACTGGTTTTATAGGATCGAGTAATTGTCTATGGAAAAATTCACAAGGTTATGTGACTCCAATAAAAAAAAGCACCTATTATACAGCAGGTTGCTCAGAGCTATTTAGGTAAGATTGTGGTTTTATCTCCCATAAAACCACATCTCATTAAATCAGAATATCTTTGAAAATCCTTATTGTTAGACGATACAATAAGTATACTAAATCAGACTAATAATACAAAAAGATTCTGTCAAATGCGATGTTCAGACTATGCTGTCCTAAACAATCATAGAAAACAACACTGTCTTAATAGTTGACAGCAGACAGTCACCATATAGGGTAAGCCTCAAAAGGTCGTTGATGAAGAGGTTTAGTAGGAATGTTGTGTCTTAGGACATTAATCGAAAGTTTAGTGGAGGGAAAAACTGGGGAAGAAAAACGAGCCCTATTAAAGGCACCTTGGCTTCTTCAACACCTCTGTAGTTACACAGTCTGTTCTCTTTAATGCCAAAGAGCATTGATTCAGTATTTTATGAAAAGACGCCCCTGTCCCACCACTAATTGCATATAAGTACTGTATATTTTTACCTTTCATCTCAAAACAGAAAGATAACAACAAACAAACCCCAAAAATGAATTTTGGATTTTTATTAGCTGTATGCTTCAATCAAAAGATACAAAATGATTGAAATCTATCACACTGTTTGTGGTACACCAATTTAGTTTCACTTTTTAAATTGTATTAATGACATCATGGCATACCTTCCAAGGAAATTTTACTCAGCTAGCAAAGTTTAACCTACCTAACTGAGTATCAGAACCATAATTAATAAAATCTTTAAAAATGTATATGCACAGTATTTTAAGATGAAAGTCTGTTATGTAACTTTTATAATCATTCTCTTGGCTCACAGGTAAAGTTGCCGTCTTGCATGCTGACAATTGTAAGTTTTGATCCAGGCTTTCTCTTACCCCTGAGCAAATCACCTCAAGTTACCAGTTAGTCTGCTCTTCATTGAATGAATATGTGCTTTTTTGTCTGCTACATCACAGCTACGTCAAATGACTGAATATCTATTTAGCATGCAGTGAAGTTTGACAAAAGCTTGTTAACAAGCCACCCATTTCATTCAGAAGCATTAATTCATCTATACGCTGCAAGGCTGTAGATCTTGAGCACTAGACCCTTGCTCTAGTGTACAGCACTTTGAGTGGTCAATGTGACTATTTAGCACAATTCAACAAAATTTCTCACAAAAACTGAACCACAAAGTTCCAAGCATAAAACAGGATATGGGTCAAGCTGAAAATCAATTACTCAAGATGCATACAGGTCAAAAATGTCTTTGTCATATATTTTTGTGTGCCATTTTGAACCAAGTACTAGTATGGTGTAAATGCTGATACACTTACAACATCTCTTTTTTTATTAATCCCACAGTATAGTCTTAAGTAGGATTTTTTTGTTACTTGTCATCACTTAAAATGAACAAATGTAGTATTTTCTTCTGATTGTGTAGCACTATTGATAAACGCTAAATACTGTTGTCGTATTCACTTTTAAAAAGCCTCTGAGAAAAGTTCATGCAGACAGTCACAGTTGCACAGTAATGTGAAAATGCAGGTTCAATAATAAGAGCAGTGTTCATTTAGCCGAAAAGAGATAATGTAGAACTCTGCTTTAACCTTGCGTTTTTAATGTCAGCATTTCCTGCCATTTGTCATGACTTCAGCGAGTTGCCCTATTTTGCGATTTGCAATGACAGTCGAAACACAGCATTTGAAACGCACGGAGTGCTACGCTTAGGGCAGCCTATGACTTACTCAGTGAATCCAGACTTTGGGTGACATATGGCTAAATGGCTGCATGCTTCCCCAAGCTATGTGTCTGCGTAAGCATAAGTCCTCTTCAAGCCTCGGACCGGCACAGTTAAGCTGCTTGGTAAGCATTCTAAACGGTACCTTGCATCAGTTCTTAAACCACAGCTGACAAGTTGACAGACATGAATAAAGATCAGGTAAATGAAAAGTGCAGCAAGCATTAAGGGGCACATTTTGGGAATTTCTCTTTACTGTTAAGACAAAAACCCTTTTTCCTTTGCTTGGTACTTATAGATTTTTTTTTTTTCCTACAGGTGTGCCGAGTCTATTTATTTCTTGTGTATTATGCGTCAAATTATGTTCTATTATGTCCTACAAATTGTATTGTACTTTTAGGGCTTTAAGATGTCTTCTATCACCTCTAAAAAACTATATCTCACATTAGTTTAAGACAATTTTCCAATTTGTATCATCTTTTTTGCCCTTTGAAAAAAGCAATGAAGTCTAAATCTAGATCAGACATTTCTTTGATAACGTTAACATAGTGAATATTTAACATACATTTGTACTGCAGTTTAACTTCTTAGAGTTCTATTTATGAAGCCACAACACAATCAGCCATGGGCAGTTCTTTACAGGATCCAACAGGCACCAAAACCCCAGTACAACTGATACCTGTTCTGGCCCCTGTACTGAGACATAATATTTAATGATTTTTATGATAAGGATAGAAGTGACAGAAATAATGTAATCCTTTTGCTCTACAATTTAACCAACAATTATATTGAAATTTGAATGTGCAATATGGATACAGGTTTTTTAATTCATTAATTAATCAACAGTTGATTGAGCTCATCAGTCAGCTAATAATTAATTGATAAATGGATATTTTCTCAAAAAGTTTAGCCATTTATTGTGCCAGCTGTGTTAAACACTGACAAGAATAAAGAAAAAAAAACATTTTTTTACATGTTATTAAACTTATTCATAACAAAACAGGAACCTATGAGTTTATTGAAAAAAAAAACAAACATAAATAATCTAAAAAAATAAATAAATAATATAATAAATATGTAAAACATTTATGTTTTCCAATGAACAGGGATGAAACACTATCATTTAAAAGACAGGATCCAGTATGTTGCTCTGACATGTCAGACTATTTGTTACTTCAATTCAATAAAGTGGGTGGTAACTATGATATAGTTCTGTTTTTAGTGTAGATCAACAGTCTGCTGGGAGTAACCTTGTGCTGCTTTTAGTTTTGAAAATGTTAGATTTTAATCTTACAAGAAGAATGTTAAAACTTGACTCCATGAAATGAATTACATCCCAAAAGCCTTCTTGATCTACCGTGCTTCTTGCTAGGAGGTTTTCTTCCATCATGTTACAAATTTCTTGCGGAACGCCCTCACTTTTTTATCATCATATGCACATTTTAAGTAAAGCAGAGTTGTTGCAGAGAAGTGCAGGCTGGCTTCATGACAAAGAGGTATAGTGGCCTTTATTTATGTGATATGGTAAAGTTTGTTGAGAGTTTACATTTAAAAAGAGACCCACATAAATTACATTCTGCATCATTGTTGCCATTTAGTAGTGTAAATAAACCCTGACAGGACTCTTGTTCAATTCATGTTTCTGCTTTAGCTTGCCTCCCTCTGCTCTAGCATGACTTCAGTTGCAATAACTCCGAGACTCCTCTTAAGAATAAACAGTGATGCCCTCTAGTTGGATGCAGTGACATTACAACACCAAAAACAATCATTTTAGAAGCCGTTACAAATAATCAACTAGAACAATTTTTAATCTAATAAACCATTAATCACCAAGTGATCATTGGTCAATTATTTGTTTACAACCGTTCCACTTCAAACTTCAGCCACATTGAGGTAAAATAATAGTTTTCATCAGCTTAATCAAGGGTCTGTAACATTGGCTTTGTGGCTCACTGTATATACCAATCTGCGTGCTGTTGCACTTTTTCTTTTAGTTTTATTAGTTTGTTATGTACCCCTATGAAATAACACTGGCCCCACCTTGCCCTCCTTAGTAAATTTGGTCTAGGACTGCCACTGTAGTCAGCCATCCACTGTGAGTACGTGTTGTCTTCCCTGTAAACACAGCAAAGTGTTTCTTCTTGGTTTTATATTTATCTGTCAGTTTGTTTTCTAACAAGCCTTCTTTTTTATTTTCTAAAGCCTTTTACAAGTCCACAGATATTCACGTTTACAATTGAGTAATAATAAGTTCCTAAAAGTGCAGTGATTTACAGCTCGGTTTCAGCAAATAAAAAAAACATGTATTTATTATTATATAATTTTGAATTTCAATTAATTAATTTAAGGTATATTTTGTAT